>PVKV010005498.1:64973-105956 GCA_004027835.1 Alouatta palliata | reverse complement strand
TAAAAATAAAAAAATAATAAATTAAAAAAAAAAAAACTGATAAACCTCTAGCCACACTGCTCAAAGGAAAAAAAGAGAGAAGACAGAGGAATGAGAGAGGTGACATCACTACAGATACTACAGATATTAAAAGGATAACAAGTAAACATTATGAACAACTTTGTCTCAATAAATTTAATAACTTAGACAATATGGATATATTCATTGAAACATGTAAACTTCCAAAGCTTATTAAAGAGGTTAATTAGGATTTACTGACAGAAAAGAACTCTGGCACACCAAAGTATTAGGATGTGAATTCTTCCCCTTAGAAAAAGCTCATGATTTCCAGAAATACCAAATAAAAGAGAGCTTAAAGTAAGAAATGTTTGTTTAGATTAAAATAGTTCCTTAAAATAAATAGTTAATAGGGCCAGAGTAGATAATCTAGCTCAACCACTTAAGTTATACCTATACTTGTCGGAAATCTTGTACATTGCTCTAATTTTAAAATTATAGTTAAATTCTTATTGTTTTGCTTAATAATGACATATTAGCAAGCTGACATGTAAACTCTTTTTATATAAAAGAACTGGGAATAAACACTATTTGGAATCTGAAAAAAATGTTGCTTCTACCACATGCACAAACATGTTTCAGGAAAAAAAAAAGCCTCATGAGCTTAAGCATACGTGCGATTTTAATTTTTCAGTGTTTTTCACCATAGCAGAAAATGTCTACAGTTCTCCTCTATCCTGTCCCTAGCCCATCCCATACACATAAGCTCCTCCTAGTATCTGTTACCAAACTACGATTATTAACAAATAACTGTGGCAGATCGCACACAAAAATAAATAAACAAAACGTCTTTTTTCTATTTTTATTTGAGACGTATATAACTATCAATCATACCTTTGGATCAACATGCAGTAACTCATGTTGATGTATTTCAGGACCAACACAAATAAGCTTAATATGTTAGCTAAAGTCTGAGGTTTCTCATCAGTAAGTATACAGTTTCCATTACGATTTTGAAATACTTAAATTAGTTTGAGGATTCCCATTGTTACCTTCACTGACCTTTAGGAGTTCAGGAATTATATAGGTTTGAAGATCATTGCCTTAAAGGGAGCTGTGCAGGAAATTATGCATAGTAATGTAAAGAATGAATAAGTAAAATTTAGTCATTTAAACTCAAGTTTTATCTGTCAATTTATAATTATTCTCACTCAAAAAGCGAGAATAAGCCAAAATTTTATTTCCATTTTAAAAACGATATATCATACTTCATTCCCATGGTTTATACTTGGTAGTGTAATTCTCACTGCTAATCTGAACCAAAAAAAAAAAAACAACAAAAAGCAGGGAAGTCTCTCGGTCTAGATAATTCTTCTCCTAAATAGACCTCCTGTTTCTCCATGTATATGCCATTTACAAGCAGTAACAAGTATCTGGTAAACCAAAGTTAAAGTCTCATAATCTGTCACATTCTATTAATTTAGAAATACTTTGTAAAAAATCTGCAGTGGAAGAAAGGAATGACAGAGAGAAAGAGGGCAGAAGTGGCGAGAGAGAAGAGGGAGAGGGATCAGGATGGAAAGGAGATGGGGACAGGGAAAGGGGAAAGCAAGGAAGAAAGAAGATACAGCCACAAACCTGCAAATATTCTGATGTAATTTCTCCTGAAGTTCAATGAAGCTGTCATATCGATCTTTAGTAAACTTTATATTTCGGAGAACTGCTGCTACTGCAAAAGGACGTATCTTAGCTGTCTGAAATTCATAATATCATTAGAGGTAGCAAACAGTAAGGCTTTTCTTTGTAATATAATAAAAGGCATCTGCACTCTTGCCACTGGCATACATTTTCATTCAAACAAGTATACATTAATTTATTTAATCGACAAGCAATGAAGTGGTATGCAAGAAACAAAGTCACTATGTTCACAGAATTTACATTTCAGTAAGATTTCTGAAAATGTATTAAATAATTGAGAAAAAGTTTGCTCTTAATTCATATTTTTACCAAAATAACCCCTCTGAAAAGTTTAAAATCTCTAAAAATTTCATTAATGTTCCACAATTTAAACAATCATATCTCAAATGTGTTTTAAATATGCATTAAGTATTATTATCCAAAATTATTTATGGAAAGCAGAGGCTTTGTTGGTTATCATTCCTAGGTTAACAATTTTTTTTAAGAGCTAGGGGCTAAGTATATACTCATTTTAGCAAATGATCAAAGCATATCACATTTTTTAGAAGGGTAAGCTGGCCGGGTGCGGTGGCTCACGCCTGTAATCCCAGCACTTTGGGAGGTCGAGGCGGGTGGATCACGAGGTCAAGAGATCGAGACCATCCTGGTCAACGTGGTGAAACCCCGTCTCTAAAAATACAAAAATTAGCCGGGCGTGGTGGCGTGCGCCTGTAGTCCCAGCTACTCAGGAGGCTGAGGCAGGAGAATTTCTTGAACCCAGGAGGTGGAGGTTGCGGTGAGCCGAGATCGCGCCATTGCACTCCAGCCTGGGTAACAAGAGCGAAACTCCGTCTCAAAAAAAAAAAAAAAAAAGAAGGGTAAGCTTTGGGCCAGGCACAGTGGCTCACACCTGTAATCCCAGCACTTTAGGAGGCTGCAGGGGAAGGATCGTTTGAGCTCAGGAATTTGAGACCAGCCTGGGCAACATGGTGAAACCCCATTATTAAAAAATACAAAAAATTAGCCAGGTATGGTGGCTTGTGCCTGTATTCCCAACTACTCAGGAGGCTGAGGTGAAAGGATCACTTGAGCCTGGGAAGCAGATGTTGCAGTGAGCCAAGATTGCACCACTGCACTACCACCTGGGTGACAGAGCCAGACTCTGTCTCAAAAAAAAAGAGTAAGCTTTATTTCTTTTTCCTCCCCACCTTATACAAACATGTCTAAAAAAATGTTTTTTAAAGAAAAATAAGAATTTATCCTTATTACCTCTTCTGTGATAATCAATTTCTGGATTTTTCCATCAGGCATTACCCGTTTATACACTGGAGGCTTTATCCTAAAATAATATTAAAATAAATTGACTCATAATTAATCAATACTATTTAATTAATTATATAAGCCAATTACATTCTATGCTATATAGAGGAAGTATACAAAATGAATTAGGACAATGGGCTGAGTTACAGCAAGTCAAATTTTGGCTGAACACATATACAAAAAAACTAACAACCTTTTTAACACCTAAAGTTGTCCAAAAAACACATAAGATGCCTCATAGTCATTATTTCCTATCACTAGCATCCCAGCAGAGGCTACAAAACTGTTAACTGAGCAATTGTTTCAGCAGCATTTCAACATCAGCTGAGGGGCTGGATTAACTTTTAAGTTAATGTAGTTATTCTAACTATAAGATTCTGAGCTTCTAGGAAAAAACAAAGCTTATGGAAAACACAGATTCCCTGCTTCCATCTGGACCTACTGAATTAAAAAAGTGAAGACAAAGGTTTGGTAAATGGTGTATTCTGAAGGCATCTCTAGGGAACTCTTATCATAGTGAGAAACTGGAAATTACTGTTTTAGGGCAATGCTTCTCAAATTTCAATGTGCTTACAATCAACTGGGAACTTTGTTAAACCACAGATTCTGACTTAATAGATGCTGTGTGGCGACTAAGACTGCATTTCTACTAAGTTCTCAGGTGATTCAGATGCTGCTGGTCCAGGGACTCACTTTAAGTGGAAAATGTTTTATGTTGCTTTCCTAATTCTGACCATAAAAATCACAAGGTGACTGTTAAAAATACAGATTCTCATCGAGCAGGTTTGGGAAACGAACTCTTAGGAGTTATCCTTGATCCTAAAATAAAGCATCTGATTGTCCTGCAGGAAACCAACTGGGTCAAGTCCACATTTTAACCATCCTTAATCTATTGTTTTATTACCATCATTTCACCAATAACCATCACTCACCTAGAGCCCCACAATTTCAGAATCTAACCCATCAGTTAGAACTCATTCTTTTGCAGCTGACCAGATAACACAGAAGTAATCAAAAACAATTAATTTTGATAGCTGTTATTTTTTTTACTTTATATATTTGTTACCCTCTATTTTTTTTTTTTTTTTTTTTTTTTTTGAGATGGAATCTCCCTCTGTTGCCCAGGCTCGAGTGCAGTGACGCAAATGTGGACTCACTGCAACCTCCACCTCCCAGGTTCAACGATTCTCATGACTCAGTCTCCTGAGTAGCTGGGACTACAGGTGCATAACACTATGCCTGGCTAACTTTTCTATTTTTAGTAGAGGCAGGGTTTCACCATGTTGGCCAGCCTGGTCTTGAACTCCTGACCTCAAGTGATCCACCAGCTTCAGCCTCCCGAAGTGCTGGGATTATGGGCATGAGCCACCACGTCCAGCCCCTCTATCTTTATTAAATGAGAAGCTGGAAGGGGTCTTATAAATATTCTTCATTACAGATTAGGAAATTTAAACGAGAGAACCCTACTAACTTGTTCAAGATCACAGAGCCGTCATAAGATCTTTGGTTTTCCAGTTAGGGGCTTCACTCCTTAGCTTCCTCAAAACTCATAAATTAAGGGGATTGCTATCTCTCCTTTTCCTTTAAATTTTTTTAACACATCAAGTGAACTATGCATTAAATCACTGATCTAATTGATTGAGAAATCACACAAACCTACTAAAGAATTTTTTAAGAAGCCATAAAAGCATTAACCACCAGTTTTAAAATATGTTCCCAAAAAATGGATAGCTATGTCTCAACTTTTCATGCAAATTTTCAAATGGCTACAAGCTACATGAATCTTATCCTCAAGTCAACCATCTATTGAGAGCTAAAGCTATGTGCCTGTACAAGTTTTTTCCTAGAAATGTAAACGTGGCTGCTGATAACGACAAGGAAAAAAAAGAAAATCCAACTTAGCAAAGTCTTTAAGGAACACATTACCTTACCTTTCTTTGAAGACCTGAAGTCCTCGAACCAATCCTTCTAGACACAGGAGATCATATCTATTGGCAGGGACGTCAATTTTGTAAAGAACAACATCAGAGGCTCCCGCTGCCTTTACACTACCTTGTTCTTTACTTATTATTTCCTTCTCAGATGTCTAAAACAAGCCAAAAAGTAATGACAAAATTAAATAAACTCTTTTTAAAAGTAAAAGTTGTCAGCCCTATAAAGCAGTAACTACATTATACATATTTTCTGCAACAAGAACATGGGATTATTATATTCATGACAAAAACAACATGAAAATATTAAGTGTTATAATCATAGCAGACAGAAAAATACTTTAACTGAGTTCGGATATCTGGCATCCTCGGTCACATCTAAACAAGGGTCAGCAAGCAATGGCTCCCCGGCCAAATCGTACCTGATACTTGTTTTTGTAAAGAAAGATTTACTGGAACACAGACAGACCCATTCATTTACATATTATCGATTGCTACTTACAAACTGCAATAGCTGATTTGTAACAGAGACTACAGAGCCTACAAAGCCTAAAATACTTACTATCTAGCCTTCTACTACAGAAAATCTAACCTAGAAGAAAATGAAAACACCACCAAGAACATAAAGCAACAACAAAAGTGTCAAAGGGAGAAAAGAAAGATAATTCACTAAATAAAAGAAACACAATTTCTTATACCATGACTCTAAAACCCAAATCCTGTGGGCACCCAAGTCCACATGAGAATGTGAGGGATAATATAAAAACAAAAGACATTCAGAGGTCATCAGAAACTGGTGAAAACTAGAAGGGATAATAGGTACAATGGGAAGCAAGCTAGTGATGGTAAAGGGATAGTGCAGCAGAATGAAGGCAATCAAGAGGGAGATGACAGAAGAAAGACCACTAGAATCATGCTTAACGCAGAGGCAAAGAGTCCAGAATATCTCAACCGCTACACTACAGCAGAGTAACAGATCTTCCTAAACATAACCTCTGCAGAAAAGTTACATTCTATTCCTTATGTTTACTAAAGCAGGGAACTGTAAATATATCTCAGAAACTTTCATTCAAAATGCTTAAGAGTTGTATTCCAATTGTAAATATTACCCTTTAATTATCTGGAAACTCCACTTAACCAGAATTCCTACTATTTCCACCAACAACAGCCTGCTAAAAATGGATTTCTATCAAAATATGTAATGATTTTTGTTTTACATGATGCCCTCCCACTGCCATAATATAAGTAGGTCAAATTCTTGCCCAAATTCATAATTACATTCACATTTGTACAGTATGCAGAGGAATTCACCTCTGGCCACTGAGTATTATGTGCCAATGTCCCACCCAAGGAATCACAGGAGTCTATGCCATGCTAGGGCTGTGCAAGGTGCTGCTGGGCTCCAGAAAACATCTACCTCGGGCATCTCAAACTCAGGAGGCAAATTTTTAAAATTAGGGAAAATGAATAATGAAAAAGAAGAGAATGAAGAGGAGGAGGAAGGAGCAAGAAGGGGAAAAGAGAAGGGGATGGAGAAAGGCAAAAAAAAGAGGAGGAAGAATCTGAGTTTAAACAACGTTCAATCAGTGGGGTCAAAAAAATTACTGTTTTTTAGTGAAGAAAGCTAAGTCACCTCACAGGAGATGGCAGATCTCAGGAGGGACCTAAACACAGGGAAGATAATATAATAACCAGAGCAAAAAAAGGCATCTGCATTCATTTTTCAGCATTTCTGTATTCATTTATCCAAAAGGGATATGTTTCAAGCTCCCCAGTGGATGCCTGAAACCTGGCATAGGTTAAGCCTTAAGTATGAACTAACCCTTAAGTATGCCTTGTTTCTTCCTATACATACATACCTATGAAAAAGTTTCATTTATAAATTAGGCACAGTAAGAGATTTGTTAATAATAAAATAGAACAATTATAATAATAAGAGTTACATGAATGTAGTCTCTGTCTCAGAATTTCTTATTGTACTATATTCACCTATTTTCAAACCACAGTTTGCTGCAGGTAACTAAAACTGTGGAAACAAAGAATTGTGGATAAGGAGGAACTACTGTAAAAAAAAGACACAGACGCTTACATTTACTTTCAGTTTCAGCGTCTCAATTCATACACTGACCATATGTAAAGACCGAGTTTATCAGTGCTACCTGACAAAAATCTTACAGAAATCAAAAACCACATAAATTTCAGAGCCAGAAAAACAAACAAACAAACATAAAGATCATATAATCCAAACCCCTTATTTCACAAATGAAAAGGAGGCTCAGAGAAACTAGTCTGGACTGTAAGATCCAGACAGGCAAAGTAATTGTCCATAGTTACAAACCTGGTAAATGTTAGAACTAGAATTTAAACTATCTAATATCAAGTCCAACACTCTTAGATATCACATAACCTCGAATATAATTCTGAAGTGTAGCAAAACTACTAATAGCAACTTATAAACTACAGAAATCTCAGCCAATTTCTCAAGTATACAAATATTAATTAGTGTCAAGATGACCTTTCTGCAACATTAGTAAGGCAGCAGGAAGAATAAGGTAAGACAGTGCACAGGTTTTTAGCCTGAAGATTTTTTAACTTCACACCTAAGATAGTGTTGTAAAATAAGGTAAGACAGTGCACAGTTTTTTAGCCTGAAGATTTTTTAACTTCACACCTAAGATAGTGTTGTAAAATAAGGTAAGACAGTGCACAGTTTTTTAGCCTGAAGATTTTTTAACTTCACACCTAAGATAGTGTTGTAAAATAAGGTAAGACAGTGTACAGTTTTTTAGCCTGAAGATTTTTTAACTTCACACCTAAGATAGTGTTGTAAAAACACTGAATAGGTGAAGAAATAGAAGCCTCAGGAAAAAAATGATACTAACTACCAGAAAAGTATCTTTTAAATTAAAGTATAATGTCTTTAATAATTAACAATATTAAAATGTATAGCCCAGACTTGATTTCTTAAAAATATTTTAATCACTATACCATCAAAAGTCAAAGAAAATCGTTCATCATTTTTATAAGCTAGTCTTCAAAAATTATGAGCTCGTTTTACAAGATCAATGAATGTAGTAATGTATTAATACTGGTTACAGAGGAATGGAGGAAGGTGGTGGGGGCAAAGAGGAGCTGAAGGAGGAGGCGCTGAAGGTGAAGAAGGCAGTGCAACTCTGGTTGAAGCAACATTTCTACTGCTTCTTGGTCCCTTTCTGTGATGAATTTGCCAAAGGAGGGGGCTTACTTTCATACTGGGGTTATCTAACACATTCTATCCATTTCCACAGCATGAGCCTGATAACACAGTGATTATAGACAGAATAAGGCATGAAACCCTTTTGAGATTTTAGTCAAGGCAACAAACAGAACTGGAGCTTAGTCCTTAGAACAAAGAAATCATCATGGCCCACAAATGTTACCATCTTAGTCTAACTATTAGGTAACAAAGATGAAATATAGTACACCCCTGAAAAATAAGCTTATGCACACAATCACTGAAAAATAGACAAATATCCAATACATACAATTTCATCAAGTTCCAGACCAAATTCAAAACATAGTTCATCAAATTCTTCGTCAGCTAGGAAAATAAAAAAGGACATGGTTAACTTCACTCTGTTCAGCACAAGTGAAAACTACATACAAACTGCATTTTCTTATTATTATTTCTAATTTCCTTACACCAACCATACTACTAAATACCAAGTATCACATATCATCATTTAAAAACAAACAGGCCAGGAGCAGTGGCTGACATGCGCAGTGGCTCATGCCTGTAATCCCAGCACTCTGGGAGGCCGAAGTGGGTGGAGTTTGAAACCAGCCTGGCCAACACTGTGAAACCCCATCTCTATTAAAAATACAAAATTAGCCAGGCGTGGTGGTACATGCTTGTAATCCCAGCTACTTGGAAGGCTGAGGCAGGAGAATTGCTTGAACCTAGGAGGCGGAGGTTGGAGTAAGCCGAGATCACGCCATTGCACTCCAGCCTGGGCGACAAAAGTGAAACTCTGGCCCAATAAATAAATTAAATAAATAAATAAATAAAAGCTGTGCCAATAAAAAAAAAAAACTATTAAAGGCTTAATTAATCTACACTAATATCATCTGTAGTTTAGGTTACCTGCACTGGGAAGTTTGCAAGTATATAGAAAAAACAAACAAACTGTTAAGTAGAGATCAGATACAAAGTAGGCTCCAAATCACAGAACCCCCACAACAAAATGTCACATAAGACCTATCATGTACAATTCTCTGAGGCAGCCTGACACTTTTAGCTTTGAAGCCAAGCCAATCAGAGTTTGAATTCTATCCCACTTATTAGATCTGAGAGTTTAGCACCTTATGTAAACTTTCCTGGTATCTTGTGTAAACATTATAGATGCCTCATCTATAAAAGGGTACTTCACAGCCATTTATGGCATGGTACTATTGGAAAGATTTAAATGACAATGCATAAAATGGACCTGGCATAGGACCCTGAGACACAGTGAGTCTATAATAATTAATAGTTTATTAGCAAATAATAAGTTCTCTTCCTTATTTTAATATTGTATTCTACCGTTTAGCCTTTTCAGTGTTCTCACAGTACCAAAAATTGAACACAAAACATCATTAGCAGTATATTCTAGTGAAAACTAGTCTTAATATTCCTGATTCAGATACTAAATTTCAATTCAATTTAACAACTACATACTGAATACTCACCTATTCCAGGCACTGTACTAGGTACCAGGGTTACAAAGATAAATAAAACACAATTCCTGCCTTAACTGCTTCCTTATCTAGTAAAGAAGCCAGATATGTAAATAAATATGACTGTGTTAAGTACAAGGTACAGGGCTGGCGCAAAAGAAGTAATCAGTTCCACTTACGGTCAGCTAAACCTTCACGGAAAGGATGAGTTCATTAGATAGAGACTGTGGGGAATGAAACAGCATGGCAAACTTGGAAACTCTTAAGTAGTTCAACATGGATGAAATCTAAAGTTCAAGTTAGGAGAAGATATGATGGAACAAGGACAAAGAGGTCAACTAACAATTTGCCCTCTGTCTCACCAGCAGGCAATGGAGAATTAAACTGAAGGGATTTTTTGGCTAGGCCAAAACATGATTAGATCTGCATTTTAAACACTGCTCACAGAATAGAGGATGGATTAGAGAGCGGGGAGTCTACTGCAATAGTACAGATGAGATATAGTGAAGGCTTCATTTAAAGCAGCAGCAGCAAGAATAAGGAACAAGGGGTTAATATGAAAAACGTTAAAGAGGTGGAATGCGTAAGGCTTACTGGCCGAATGATGGGAGGTAGGAATAGGGAATTTGTCGAAGGAGTCTAGAATGACTCCCAGATCTCTGGAAAGAATAGGTGGGAGTATCATTAACTAGGGCAAATTACAACAGGTACCCAGCCTCCAAGATGATCCCTGCCTCCTGGTATTCATGCTCTTGTGTGAACTGAGGTCTGCAGCAATCACAGGAGTGAGTTTGGAAGCAGATTCTCCAGCCCAGCCAAGCCTTGAGATGACAGCAACCATGACTGATAGCTAGACTGCAACGTGGTAAGACCCAAAGCCAGAACCACCCACCTAAGCCACTCCCCGATTCCTGTCTCTCCAAAATTTTGTGAAATAATAAAGGCTTGTTGTTTTACACTCCTGTGTTGGGATAATTTATTATATAGCAACAAACTACTAATACTTAAGATGAACTTGTTATATAGCAATAGATTACTAATACAGACTTTAGTCCCTGGATGTGGGGCGCTGCCATAACAAAAATGAAAAACATGGGAATGGCTTTGGAACCAAGCAGTGGGCTTTGAGGAGTGTAAATGAAAACCTAAAGGGCCTTGAAAAGGTTGTTAAAAGAAGCCTCATAGTCTTTGACAAGGACACAAGTGAGGACATGGAGGAAAGTGAGGTAATGTTATCAGAAAGTGGAAGAAGAGGAATACTGGTTAAGCAGAGGCAGAAAGTTTAGCAACACCATTCCCTGCAGTTATGTGGACTGTAAAAAAATCAGTGGGGCAATGTAACTAAGAAGATTTCCAACCAGTGTTCAAAGTGCCACCTGAGTTTTTCTTGGGCTTATGTGAAAAAAGAGGTAAGCTAAAAGAAGGGCTATTAAACAAAAAGGAGCCAGGATATTGAGGATTTTAAAAATTCTCATCTTCTCCAGATGTAAAACAATGCTAAAATTAAAAAATAACTTCTGAGCAAAGACCAAATCCAAGGCACTGCCAGGAAAACATGGTCCAAAAATAAAAATTGAGGGTATGACTGTAAAATCTTAAGACTCAGAAAGATCAAAGGCACTAATCGTTCAAACAAAGGGTTGCTGTAAAGAATTATAAAGAATGTGCTTCACAAACACAATCACACAATAGAGCTTAATTAAGAGGACTGTTATCAGCAGAAACTCAATATATTTCAGAGATGTGTAGGTGGTGTGGCTTTTGACTAATAAAATGGAAGCCAGTAAAATGCACCAAAGACCCGCAAAGTTTTTAGAAGAAATACATATGCAGAAGCATTGCCAGCTAGAATTGAAAGGGATAGAAATAGGATAAAATTAAGTCTTTGAACTCTCAAAATTCTATTAGCAGTAAGTAGACTGAGAAAACTAACCAGCTGTAAAGCACATGCTTTCTAGAGATCACTCAGAGGGGTGGAACCAAGAGCCTACAGGGCAGGGCAGACAGCCATGGAGAATTATCCCAGGACTTCAGACCTAATTAAGAACATCCAACATTTGCCACTTGATTTCAGAATTGCCATGGACCAATGACTTCTTTGTGTCTCCCATTTCCGCCCTTTTGAAAAGGAAGGTCTACAGTAGTTATCCTACGCCCATCCCACCACTGTATGTTAGGTATACGTGAGGCAGATAACTGGTCTCTCAAGTCTTTTGGGCCAAGAGTGAATTATGCTAAAGAAGCTATACTGAAGGAACTACACCCAAGGAGCCACATCCACATCTGGTCCTGACTAAGATGATGAGATTCTAGATTTTGAGCTGCTGCTGTAATGGGATGGCACTTCTGAGGGCCTTGGGAGGGGGTGAGTATATTTTGCATATGGGAGGAACCTGAATCAGTGGAGGTTAGAGGGGGAATGGCTGCAGTCAGCCTCCAAGATGGCCTCCAATAATACCGGCCTCCTGGTATTCACAACCTTGCCCTTCCATATTGTGCTAGGATTGGTCTACGACCAAGAGAATATGAGAAGGGCTAGTATACCACTTCTGAGCTATTACTGGAAACAGGCGTCTATCTTGAGCACTCTCTCTTACATACTTACTCTCTCAGACCTCTCCATCTGGGGCAAACAGGCTAACATGTTCTAAATAGTCCTATGGAGAAAATAAGGTGGGAGGAACTAAAGCCTCTGGCCAAAAATCACCAAGGAACTGAGGCTTGCCAACAACCGTTTGAATGAACCTGAAAGCAGTTTCTGCAGACCCAGTTAGGCCTTGAGATGACCACGGATCTGGCAAACACTTCAACCTCAATCTAGCAACAGATCCAGAGCAAAAAACTACCCACCTAAGTCAATCCCCAATTCCTGATCCTCAGAAACTACATAACAAATGATAGTTGCTTTATGATGCTAAATTTTGGGATAATTTAGTATGCAGTAATAAATAACTAAATGGTACAGAGCTATTAAAATATGCTGAATCCTAATTATCATGTTTTATTCCTTTCAGCTGTATTTCACGGGTTTAGATACAAAGAAAAATCAACAATAAAATCATGATTAGTAATTTCCTCCAATAAAATGACACATCAAGTAACCATACCTTAGGGGTTTGTGTGATATGCACAGAAGGCTCTGACATTACTGCCAGCCATTACACCAAGCCAGAACAGGACTATAATTGAAGAGCAGTGATAATAAATCAGTTAACAAGAAAAGGAGCTGCAAGAGGAAACCACCTGCACAGAAAGTCCATTGAAAAGGCAGACTAAGGAGACAAAACTGCTCCAAAGGAGTCAGGCAAGCAAAATAACCAAAATGGCAAAAGACTTGAAAGAGATGTACACTTGCTAAGCAAAGAGGTGGTGAAAAGGAAGATGGGGACTGGTAGAAACAATGGAATTTCACTCAGAAAGCAACTCTGGGAGGAACTAAAAAAGAATGTGGATTTAAAAAGTGTGATTGAGACATTATCTGAAAACAAGAAAAGAAAAGAGGAAGACTGAAAAAAAAAGGGTAAGAAACAAGATATATCCATATTACTTGGAAAGCACATACTTTGCTGAACATGCTTTTCCAGTTCTGACCTCACCCCAGTTAAGTTTCAAGAAAGAACACAATACATGTGAACTAATGAGGAGTATTGTTTCTGATCTCTGTAAAGTACACCTCAATAAATATCTTTCTGAATTTTTTTTTTTTTTTTTTGAAACAGGGTCCACTTTATGGCCCAGGCTGGAGCGCAGTGGCTTGATCACTGCTCACTACAGCCTTGACCTCCTGGGTGACCTCCTAGGTTCAAGTGATTCTCTGGCCACAACCACTACAGGTATACACCACCACACCCAGCTATTTTTGTAGAGACAGGGTTTTGTCATGTTGTCCAGTCTGGTCTCCAACTCCTGGGCTCAAGCAATCTGCCCACCTCATCCTCCCAAAGTGCTGGGATTACAAGCATGAGCTATGTATCTGGCCCTTTAAAGATTGAGTAGCTAACAAACACATATTTGTGAAAACAATCAATCTTAACTGATCACTAACAATATAAAAAAAAAAAAAGGGAAGGGGATAGAATATGTTAAAACATCAAATGATAGTAAATAGGTTATAAATCTTACTATTTTTAAAAACTTGGATTTCTTACTTTCCTAGAAATGGAGACTAAGATGGGAACTAATTATAGATGTTTTGAACAAATATTTACCACGTACCATCTTATGCAATTCAGGTATACAGACTGAGCATTCTTAATCCAAAAATCTGAAATCCAATGTGCTCCGAAACCCAGAACCTTTAAGTGCAGACAGGATGCCACAAGTGGAAAATTCCACACCTGACTTCATGTGACTTGTCAAAACAGTCAAAACTTTGTTTCACACACAAAAAAATTATTTAAGGTATTCCATAAAATTAACTTCAGGCTATGTATATAAGATATATATGAAATATAAATCAATTTCATGTTTAGACTTGGGTCCCACACCCAAAATATCTCATTACAATTATGCAAATAGCCCAAAATCCAAAATCCAAGACACTTCTGGTCTCAAGCATTTTGGATAAGGGATTATCAACTTGTACTACATCCCATAGTGAGAATATGGTTTAGAAAGGCAGTTAAGAAAGATAAATATTAAATAAAGCAATTAGGGAAATAGAGTCAAGTACAAAGGGTAAGAGTAATGCAATACCCTTGTATTTCCTTTATTTTCAGGGATTTATGGCAAAACTTGCAGAGAATGTCACATTAAAAATAGGTACTACCTAAAAGTACACACTTAGGAAAGATTTTTAAACAGCTTTAGGCCGGGCACGGTGGTTCACGCCTGTAATCCTAGCACTCTGGGAGGCCGAGGTGGATCACCTGAGGTCAGGAATTCGAGACCAGTCTGGCCAGCATGGTGAAACCCTGTCTCTACTAAAAATACAAAAAAATAGCCAGGAGTGGTGGCAAGTGCCTGTAATCCCAGCTACTCAAGAGGCTGAGGCAAGAGAATCGCTTGAACCTGGGAGGCGGAGGTTGCAGTGAGTGGAGATCATGCCACTGCACTCCAGCCTGGGCAACAAGAGCAAAACTCTGTCTCAAAAATAAAATAAAATAAATAAACAAACAAGCCTTTCTTTTCACGGTAACAGTAATATATCCTAGGAAGTGGTGTCTGTCATTAAACCTATTAGACCTTTGTTATCACACTGAGCCCTAAAAACAAAAAAACAATTCTCACAAACCATTTGCTATACAGCCTTTATACAAGCTAAAAATTATGGGTTGGGGCAGCTGCCACAGCTGTGTGGTAACTGATAACTGCACTTATTATCTCCCTCCTTTTTTTCAATGCTTATGTTTTTTAGAACTGAGTAAGAGAGGAAATGTAGAATGAAGTCTACGCCCATCGAATACTCCTCATTCAGGTCTCAAATCAAATGTTACCACCCTGTCTAAGGTTGTTCTTGGCACAACACCTTTTCTTTCCTTGATGGCATTTAACATTATCCGAAACCATTTTATTAATGTGCTGATTAATTGTCTGCCTCCATCATATAGAACGTGGACCTGATGTGTCGTGTGCACAGCTCTAGTCCTAAGCTTTTAGAACAGTGCCTGACACATAACAGGAGCTCAGGAAACATTAATAAAACGAAGACAGATGGAATGTCATTCTCCATCCTGCCGCACAAACCTCTCCTCCTACCCCCGAATTCCCACAGCGCTCTTATTGCACGGAACTGGCTACGCTTGGGATGCAGCCCCGGGTTTCCTTCCTGCTCTATTCCCTGGCTTGGATGTCGGTGCCAGGTACGCTGTAGGCACTCGATGGCAGATCACTGAATGAATGACACGGCGAGCCAGGCACATGCAGGTGATGCAATGGCACCGCTGCGATGCTGGTTCCGAGGCTACCACAGCCCAGCCGGACAGCCACCATCATCATCCCTCCCATGTAAAGCCCGGCCGCCCGGGGCCAAACCCTTCAGGAAGACATGAATGTCGCCACAATGCCCTTTTGGAGGGAGGTCCAGGCTCCGAGAAGAGGAGTAGGGCCCAATGTACAGGGCCGGCACTCACTGTAGGTGCGGCCCAGGGCTTGGAAGAGCAGATCACGCTTCACGCTGACAGTCGGCATGGCGAGTCAAACTCACTGCGCCTGCGCGGCGTGCTGGCCCGCGCTCCCCCAGAGAAGGGTGTAGGACCCGGCTCTTCTTATGAGAGCTGTCTTGAATATCGCCATTCTGCCGCCAACAGTTCCTATTCTCTTTTTAATCTAAAAACACTCATCTGGCCATTATCTAGCTGACTAAATTTATTTATGTGGGACTAATAGCTTAAAAGCTTGTAAGAGAGATATAATTGGATAGAACTGGCTAGGATTTGTCAGGCACTATAATGGACTGACCCCAATGTCCCAGAGGCTTCCAGCGCGCTAAGGGCAGGGAAAGCCCAACAAGGTGGGCGGGGCGAGAGAGGGGCGTGTCAGGGAGAAGACGGGGCCTTCACCTGGAAAATCTTACCTGGAGGCGGTGGAAATGCGAGTGGAAGGATTTAAGGCTTCCTGCGGAGAAAGGTTTGCAGATCCTGGCGGCGGGAGAGGGGCTGTTAACAGATGTCAGCTTTTACTTCATTCTTTAATCTCTACTATTCTCGTGTAAGTGATATACCTGTGCTTTGTTTGAACCTTGCGGCATCTATATAAGGGAGGAGTTGTTAGAGACCTCTTTTTAGTCTATTTGCTCAGTACTCTCTGCTGTCAGTAGGTTGTGCTCAGCCGTCTGCCTGCATTAAATTTCCTCCTTAAAACAACCCTCAGTGTAATAGGCTGAATAACTGCCCCCAATGATATCAGACCCTAATCCCTACAACCTCTAAATGTAACCTTATATGGAAACAGGGTCTTTGCAGATTAAGGATTTTGAGATGAAAATTATTCTGGATTCTAAAGACAGACACTAAATGGAATCACAGTATCCTCATAAAATCATAAAAGTGAGGTAGAGAGAGACGATGTAGCCATGGTGGCAGAGATTGAAGTATGGCAGCCACAACCCAAGGATGCCAGCAGCCACCAGAAACAAAGAGACAAGCACACACTGGGGCCTGAGGGTGGGAGGGAGGAAGAGGAGCAGGGAGCATCAAGAAGAGCTAATAGATGCTGGGCTTAATACTTAGGTGATGGGATGATCTGTGCAGCAAACCACCACGGCATACATTTACCTATGTAACAAACCTTCACATCCTGCACGTGTACCCCTGAAATAAAGAGACAAGGACAGATTCACCCCCAGCCTATGGGACAGCCCTATAATGCACACTGTTTTGAGGCCAGTGAAACTGATTTTGGGTTTCTGGCCTCCAGAACTGTAAGAGCATAAATTTTTGGTTTAAGTCAGCAAGTTTGTGGTAACTTGTTTCTGCAGCCAGGGGAAACTAACACATCAAGATAGGTACCATTATCCCTGTCTTACAAATAACGAAAATAAAGCACAAACTGGCAGTTCAAGAGGGAGCCTTGCCCTTATCCTTTCTACTGTACAGTGAGTGAGGGCTTCTTCCAAGGTCCTTTACATGAAGGAACAAAAGCTGAACCAGATTTAGGTCACCCTAACTATTAATCAAGCAGTTTTTCCTATACAGTATTAGCTCCCCTCCATGGCTGCAGGCAGTCCTTTCTCAGTGACCAACATAACAGATTGGTAACACCCCATAAATGGCAAACATCCCTGATGCAAAATACAATTTTCCACCTAAAATTGGTGCTTTGTGCCAAATTAATAAAGGACTAGTGCCAGGTGCAATGGCTCATATCTGTAATCCCAACACTTTGGGCAGATCAGAGGCCAAAGTGGGCAGATCACTTGGGGTCAGGAGTGTGAGACCAGCCTGGTCAACATGGTGAAACCCCATCTCTACTAAAAATGCAAAAGTTAGCTGAGCAAGGTGGCGGGCACCTGTAATCCCAGCTACTGGGGAGGCTGAGGACTGAGAACCACCTAAACCCGGGAGGCAGAGGTTGCAGTGAGCCAAGATCATGCCACTGCACTCTGGCCTGGGTGAAAGAGCAAGATTCTGTCTCAAAAATAATACCAACAAAATAATAATAATAATAAATAACCAAAGGACTTCCTGCTGAACTGCTCTGCTTTGGGCACTTCAAGGTGTTCTGTGGCTTCTGAACCTTGGTTTCCTCATCTATAAAATAGTCATACTAATATACACCTTAGAGAATTATTGTGTCATGCACCTATACTTCTAACACTTTGGGAGGCCGAGGCGGGAAGATTACTTGAGCCCAGGATTTCAAGACCAGCCTGGGTGACAGAGTTAGACTCTATCTCTAAAAAAAAAAAAGAAAACTGATCCTGGCATGGTGGCACACACCTGTGATCCCCTCTACTCCAATCACTGGAGCCTGAGAGGTCAAGGCTGCAGTGAGCCGTGATCACACCACAGCACTGCAGCCTGGGTGACAAAGTGAGACCTTGTCTCAAAAACTAAAAAAGAATTATTTTAAGAATTCAAAATAATACTCATGAATAACTAATGTAGTTCTTATCATGTCAGAGGTCCTGGAACTAAGGCAACTGTCATTATTGTTTTTTACCCTCCTAGTTAGTTTCCTGCTAGTCTCACACCACCAAGGGGCATTCTGTTCACATCTGACTCATCCTGCTTTTTATCATTGCACACATTACAGGTACTCTGTCCCTTCTCTTTGAAAGCTAAGCTGTTAGAAGATTCTAATGGAAAAGAGGAAACTAGGCCACTAGGGCTTATCAAAAATGGCATTAACTAACTGAAAGGAAAGGTACATGGAAAGTGATGAGATTGTATATCACAAAATATAGGTACAAATGTAGGTACATGCTTCTTTTATCTAATTTTGGGGCCAGACTGAAAGCAGGGATGAAGTGGCAGAATTTCCTAGGAATGAAAGACGAACTAGACAAAAGACATGAAAAACTCTCAGCTCAGTAGAAATTAAGGAAATGCAAATTAAAATTATAAGGACGTACATGTTTATACCTACGAGACTGGTAGAAATCTTAAAGTCAGAAAACAATCAGATCTTGGCAAGAATCTGGGAGTATAAATTGATCTTAACTCTTTGGAAAATATGGCCTTACCTAGAAAATTATGCATTTCCATATCCTACTACCCAGCAATTGTACTTCTAGGAATATTCCTCAGAGAAACTCTTACCCAGAAGACTCAAGAATTTTCATGGTTACATTGTTCGTTATAGCAAAAAGCTAGAAACAACCCAATGTTTGTCAATAGTAGAATAGGTAGACAGTTATGGTAAATTTATGCAATGAAACACCAGCTGGGTAAATAAATGAACTACACCTGCATATATCAACTTGGATAAATCTTACACTGTAAATTTGAGGGAAGAAATGTAAATCACAGAAGAATATGTATCATGTGATGCCGTTAATATAAACACTAAAAACCAGGCTAACCTAAAGAGTATATTATTAGGCATACATAAATAGAATCGTAAGCCTATAATAAAAAGCAGAGGATGACACACACAAAATATGAGACTAGTTAGTTCTGAGTGGAATGGAAGGGCTGCAGCCTGGGGTGTTGGAATACCTGTATTAGTCAGAGTTCTCCAGAGAAATAAATAGGAAATAGGTAGACAGATATTTATTATGAAGTATTGTCTCACACCATTATGGAGACTGAGAAGTCCCACAGTCTACCATCTGTAAGTTGGAGGCCCATGAAAATCAGTGAAGTAGTTTGATGCCCTGAGAGCTGAAGAGGTGGTGATATAGATGCTGTCTCAAGGTCTGAAAATCAGGAGAACTAAGAGCAGGGAAAGATCTATGTCCCAGCTCAAGTAGTCAGACAGAGAGTGAATTCAGCCTTCCTCCCTCTTTTTATTCTCTTCAGGTTCTCCATGGATTGGATCATACCTACCCACATTGGGGAGAGCCATTTGCTTTACTCAGTCTAACAATCCAAATGCTAATCTTGGCCAGGGCAGTGGCTCACTCCTGTAATCCCAGCACTTTGAGAGGCCAAGGCGGGCAGATCACTTGAGGTCAGAAGTTTGAGACCAATGTTGCTAACATAGCAAAACCCCATCTGTACTAAAAATAAAAACATTAGCTGGGCATGGTGGCACATGCCTTTAGTTCCCTACGTGGGAGGCTGAGGTAGGGGAATCACTTGAACCCAGGAGGTGGCGGTTGCAGCGAGCTGAGATTGTGCCACTGAACTCCAGCCTGGACAACAGAGCAAGACTCCATCTCAAAATATAAAAATAAAAACAAATGCTAATCTCTTCCAGGAACACCCTCACACACCCAGAAATAATGTTTAACCAGCTACCTGGGTACCCATTAGCCCAGTCAAGTTGGTACATAAAATTAACCATCGCAATACCCAAGGGGTTTCAAAAATATTGGTAATGCCCTATTTTATCCAGCATACCTTTGTGGATTATTTTTAAGAAAGTAAAGACAGAGGTGGGAAACAACAGATGAGTGTGACAGTCTGTTTCCGGAGTGGGGAAACATGAATGTTGGCTTGCCTATAGCTGAGCAGAAACGTGGTAGGAAAACTTGCATTTGATTTCGCTTACAGGCTTTTTTGTTGTTTGTTTTGTTTTGGTTTGTTTTTTCCTTTGAGATGGAGTTTGCTCTTCGCCCAGGCTGGAGTGCAATGGCGCCATTTTGGCTCACTGCAACCTTCACCTCCTGAGTTCAAGAGATTCTCCTGCCTCAGCCTCTGAAGTAGCTGGGATTACAGGTGCGCACCGCCACACCCAACTAATTTTTGTATTTTTAGTAGAGACCGGGTTTTACCATGTTGGCCAGGGTGGTCTCAAACTCCTGACCTCAGGTGATTCACCTGCCTCAGCCTCCCAAAGTGCTGAGATGACGGGCATGAGCCACTGCGCCCCACGGATAAAGGGCTTTTAAAAACTTTAGCATTTCCCTTTTGCGGCCATCACCAAAGCGGGAGTGGCCAAAGTGAAGTTCAATCCCTTTGTGACTTCTGACCGAACCACGAATCGCAAAAGGCATTTCAGTGTACCTTCCCACATTCCCTGGAAGATTATGTCTTCCCCTCTTTCCAAAGATCTGAGACAGAAGTACGACGTGCGATCCCAGCCCATCCGAAAGGATGATGAAGTTCAGGTTGTACGAGGACACTATAAAGGTCAGCAGATTGGCAAAGTAGTCCAGGTTTACAGGAAGACATATGTTACCTGCATTGAACGTGCGCAGGGAGAAAAGGCTCATGGCACAACTGTCCACGTAGGCATTCACCCAGCAAGGCGGTTATCACTAGGCTAAAACTGGACAAAGACCGCAAAAAGATCTTTGAACAGAAAGCCAAGTCTCACCGAAAAGGGCAAACACAAGGAAGAAACAATTGAGAAGATGCAGGAATAAAGTAATCTTATATACAAGCTTTGATTAAAACTTGAAAACAAAAAAAAAACTTTAGTCTAGTTTATTATTCTTTTCCTTTACAGATGATGGGGTTTAGGTTGTTTTAAAAGGTCTTTCTTAATCTCAAGATGATGATGATGATGATGATTTTTTTGAGATGGAGTCTCACTCTTTGTTGCCCAGGCTGTAGTGAAATGGTGCCATCTTGGCTCACTGCCACCTCCACCTCCCGGGTTCAAGCAGTTCTCCTGCCTCAGCCTCCCCAGTAGCTAGGATTACAAGCACCCACCACCATGCCCAGCTAATTTTTGTTTTTTTTTGAGTAGAGACGGGGTTTCGCCATGTTATCCAGGCTTGTCTCAAACTCCTGACCTCAGGTGATCCACCTGCCTCCCGAAGTGCTGGGATTACAGGCATCAGCCACCTTACCCGGCCTATTATTTTTTTAAGTATGTTTCTCAGAGTTCTTAAATGGTTTTTTTGGTTTGTTTTTTGGTGCTTTTTTTTTTTTTTGGCATTTAAATCTCAGATCCTTCTGAAATTTGTTTGGGGTTTGGAGTGAGTAAATGAACCCGCTTTATTTTGGTTTTTAAATAATTCAGTTAATCTTTGTTAAATAAGCTTGTTTTTACCCATGGATTTGAAATACGTTCTTTATCCTGAATTATCTGTTCCATTGCCAGGACCAAGCTTTTTCAATTATTATAGTGCTATAATACATTTTAACCCTTGGAAAAGTTAGTAAGTTAGTGTCCCTGTCCCTTCAATGCCTTCTTTTTAAAAATTTTCATGGTTTTCTTCTCATGTTAAGCTTTCTAGATGAACTTTAAGTTCTTTCAAGTTCTGGAAAACGTTCTTTTCCCATTTATTAGGAATCAAACATAATTTGTGGATTAGCAATCTTTCCTGAGTGTGCCAAGCAGTGGCCCACCTTAAGCCTTTGAAGCAGCACTTCCTTCTGCTTGAATGTTCTTGCCCATAGATTCCTACAGAGTTAGATCCCTTGGCTCCTTGAAGACTTCCCAGAAAAGCCTATCCCTGACTATACTATTAGTTATGGTTATTAGATATTAAATGTCCCTCCCTGCTAAAACGTGAGTCTGTAAGGGCAGAGATTTTTGTTTACTAATACATGCCAAGAATCTCAAACACTGCCTGGCAGAGAGCAGACCATCAATAAATATTTGAAGTTGTTTTTTATTGTTTTTGTTTTTTTTTGGTTTCTTTTGTTTTTGTTTTTTTTGTTTTTTGTTTGTTTGTTTGTTTGTTTGGAGACAGAGGTTCTCTCTGTTGCCCATGCTGGAATGCAGTGGCACAATCTCGGCTCACTTCAACCTCCGCCTCCCAGGTTCAAGCAATTCTCCTGCCTTAGCCTCCTGAGTAGCTGGGATTATAGGCGTGCACCACCGTGCCCGGCTAATTTTTGTATTTTTAGTAGAGACGGGGTTTTACAATATTGGCCAGGCTGTCTCAAACTCCTGACCTTGTGATCCACTTGCCTCAGCCTCCCAGAGTGCTGGGATTACAGGCATGAGCCACCATGCCCAGCTGTATATTTGAGGTTTTAACATTAGAAATACTTGGTATATTACCTTTTCTTTTTGTAAATATATACTTTAATATTAAAAAATGAGCAAAGAAAGTGAGCACCAATTAAATACAACAAACAAAAAGAGAAGGGAATATAACTTAAAACAACAATGAAAGTTATGGATATTTTCTCCAGGGAGACTGGCAGGCATTAAAGAAACCAATCATACCAACCCTGTAATGGCAAAAAGTTTAGGAAGTTGGCACTTTAACTCCTGTTGAGAATATAAGTAGCAGTTTGACAATATGAATCAACATTTTAAACATTTTTTCTCTTTATCCTGAAATTCTACTTGTATGATTATTCTAAGGAAACAGTGAAACAAGTCTTCCTCTCTTTGTAATGTAGAGAATTTCGAAGCAACCTAAACATCCAACAATATGAGCTTGATTAAATAGTATATGATACCTTTATGCAATAAAAAACTATGCAAACATTAAAAATGATATTAGCTATCTACATTTTTAACATGATAAAAAGTTCACAATAAATGAACTTTATGATATGAAAGTACAGTTACTAAACAATATACTTTATTTTATTTTATTTTAGAGATAAGGTCTTACTCTTTCACCAAGCCCAGGAGATCAAGATCACTTGATTTCCTGGGCTCCAGCAATTCTACCACCTCAGTCTGAGACCACAGGCACACACCACCACACTTGGCAATTTTTTATTTTTACTTTTTGTAGAGACAGAGTCTCACTATGTTGCCCAGGCTGAACAATATACTTTAAATGACCAATTTTTTGTTTTAAAAATGCATGTATGGCTGGGCACAGTGGCTCTTGCCTGTAATCTTAGCACTTTGGGAGGCTGAGGTGTGCGGACCACTTGAGGTCAGGGGTTCGAAACCAACCTGGCCAACATAGTAAAAACCTGTCTCTACTAAAAATGTTTTAAAAATTAGCCAGGTGTGGTGGTGGGCGCCTGTAATCCTAGCTACTCGGGAGACTGAAGCATGAGAATCACTTGAACCCGGGAGGTGAAGGTTGCAGTGAGTGGAGATTGTGCCGTTATACTCTAGCCTGGATAACAAGAGCAAGGCTCCCTCTCAATATTAAAAAAAAAAAGCTTGTATGTATATGAGTGTGAACAAAAATAAAATGACTACCATAATATACAACAGAATGTAACAGTCACTCTCCTTGGGTGGTGAGATTTTTTTAATTGTATCTTTTATTTTACAGAATTGTAACTAGCAAGTGTTATTTTATTATGAGGGAAAAAAAGGCTATTATAAAACACAATCATGCTCACTTCTTTTCCCTGACTAATCAGACACTGGCAGATTGTCCAGCTCTCTCATTATTACCTGGAATCAGAGCCTGCACAGGTGGATTGTTTTTGCCTATAAAACATACAATCAGCTCAGAGGAAATTTCTGAAATTATTGTGTCACTTTCCTGTAATGCTTGTGGGTTGGCTAGTAATTGCGAAAGCAATGCCGTCAGGTCTGAAGTTCTTCTGACACAGATCCTAAATTGCAGTTCGAGGTAAGATGAAATTTTAAACTGGAGCCACAGATAGCTTAAGGGGGCATGCTGATACCGTGTGGTGCTTTCCTCTCCAAAAGCAAACATTCTCTGCTTGCAGCCTCAGTTTCTTCATTCACAAAATGGAGCTCATATTCCATCTGAGGGTTGTCAGGATAAAGTATGTGAAGACAATTTGAAACCTGCAAAGTGCTATTTGATTAGTAGATATTTATTTGAAGGTAATTTCCCAGTATATTTACCCAAGTGATCTGAGACTAGGACTTCTTTCTGATATGAAGCTTCGTAAAACTTGACCTGCCGTCTCCCAGAGGGTGAGACAGGTGATAGATATTACTATAACTGGGCTTGCTTTTACTTGCTGCATATCCAAAACTGACTCTGTTCTATCCAAAATCTTATATGCTTTTCTTGTAAATTTCCTTGGGCAATCTGTAGATTACCCTGAAACTTTTGGGACATGACCAAAGTCCGTCTATCTTTTTGGGTTTCTTTTGCTAGATCCATCTAGAATCAAGAAGGTCTGCAAGCAAGACCTCACAAGAATCAGTTTAATCAGCACTAAGGAATTTGACGAAACAATGGTCATTTTAAACTGGATTTAAAAATGAACGCATTAGACCATTTTATAGTGTTGACCATTCCCTCATTCTTGAAATTCTCCTTCCTTAGTTTTCCTGACTCCAGGCTCCTGATTGGCTCCTTGGATTTTTCTACTGTCACTATGGGAGGGGCAATACAACATAGTATTGAGTTCTATCAGTCACAGATTTAAGTCCTGGATCTGCTGTTCACTGAGACCTTGGACCAGTGAGAGAATCCTGATCAGCCTCAGTTCTTCATCCGTAATGCAAAGATAATAATGATACCTACCCTGTAGGTAGGCCATGGGATGGTTGTGAGAATTTTAAGAGATGGTTCATGTTAGGGTTTGGCCTATCATGAGCACTGAATAAATATTACCTCTCTCATGCCCTCCTGTACCTCCTACACTGCATTTTCCCTTCCTTCCGTGTGGGGTGCTCTCCAGAGTTACATGCTTAGAGAGCTTCTCCTGGAGTGAGGTCCGCAGCCTCCGCTACCACCTAAACATAGATGGCTCCCTTCCTATCTTCAGCCTTTATCTCTCTTCTGTACGTATTTCTTACCAGCTTCTGAACATCTGCATCTGGCTGT
This sequence comes from Alouatta palliata, assembly GCA_004027835.1. Taxonomy (NCBI): domain Eukaryota; kingdom Metazoa; phylum Chordata; class Mammalia; order Primates; family Atelidae; genus Alouatta; species Alouatta palliata. The sequence continues at coordinate 80,660 of PVKV010005498.1, read as the reverse complement.
CCAACATGCTGGCATCTCATACTCAATATGTCGAAAACTGAAGTTTCCCCTAAGACCCATTTTTTCCCATGTCCCCCTTTCCTTTTCAGTGTCACCACCATCCACCGAATTATCCAAATAAATACTGAAGTCAACTCCTCACTCATTTCTCCCTTGTGATTGGTTTTGATTACAGAAACTTGGCAGCATCTGCCCAGAATTTTCTTTCTGTGCCACAAGTGTAAACATGAGAGCCACCATATTACAGCAATGGGACCCTGTATCTCATTTGAATGAATTGATACAGAAGTAGACACCTGATGCCAGCTGGATTTTGGACTTGGGACCATAGGGAACTAAATCCATTTGATTTAATAGTGGAAGCTGTAAGGTACAAGTGTGGGGCCATTCATGGCCATGTTTCCCACCCCATGGAGAAAACTAGTCTCCAGTGAGGTAAAATGACCCCCACAGCAAGAGAGAAGACAGAGGAGAGAGAGGATCTAGACACATTGAAGTGCCTGGTTGTTCTTGAGACCCACGTGTCTCTTTCTTCCTCCTGAAACTTGACTGTTCAACAACAAAATAAGTTCATAGAGTGTGAGCATTGGAAGGCTGTAGCTGGGACTCGAGAGGTGAGATGTAGATGACCTATATAATGCAGAATCCAAAACGATATTAAAAAGTTTGGACTTTATCTTGACAGCAATTGTGAAGAAATTCAAAGATTTTAAATGATCTTTGAAAAGTAATTGAAAAGATTACATTGGGTGTGTTGTGGAAAGGGGATAAGGAGTAGTGGTTTAGATGGTAAAACTCATGGCAAGAAGATCAGTTAGGAGGTTGCAATAATGCAGGGGAGAAATGAGAGCAGTCAGGACTGGGGAAATGGCATGTGTTGAAGCAAAACAAAACAACCAATAATAATAGACCATTGGAATCAACAAGTCAGATACCAAGTACCCATAAACAACAAGAAAGATACAAATGTGTTCAAGCCCATCCACTGGATGGGACTGTCTTCATCCATTCAGGCCACTATAACAAAACATCCTATGGTGTTTGGTTTGTAAGACTAGGTGGCTTATAAACAACTGAAATGTATTTTTCACAGTTCTAGAGGCTGGAAAGTTCAAGATCAGGGTGCAGGCATAGTCGGATTCTGGTAAGGGCCCTCTTTTGAGTTGTAACAGCTGACTTCTCACTGAATCCTCATATGGCAGAAGGAGCAAAAGAGCTCCCTTTGACATCTTTTATGAGGGCACTAAGTCCATTCGTGAAGGAGGACCCATCATGTTATAATCACCTCCCAAAGGCCACATCTCTTAATACCATTACCTTGGTGGTTAGGATTTCAACACGTAAATTTGGGGGGAGGTGGTGAAAACAAACATTCAGACTATAGCCTGGATCTTCTTGGAAACTGGAACTAAATAATGGAAGCTGCTTTGTCATGTCCCCAAGGGCACTGCTATTGGAGTTGCTGACTGCCTGTTTTATAAGATGGCCTTGAACTCAGGGCAGTTGCAGTAAACCTTCCTAGTGTCTTTCTTCTTGTTCCTACCTTGCGTGGGTCGCTGGATCCCTAAGTAGTGTCCCAGGGCAAATTCACATAAAGGTGTGGGTGAGGATCATGGGAAGAGAAAGGACATTTAATAAATACTAGTGATTATCCTCATAATTTCTAAGAGTAATCAGTCATAGTGTTATAACAAATTAAAAGAGCAATTAAGGGCCAGGCATGGACACTCACACCTGTAATCCTGGCAGCTGCCTAGCAATCCACCCAGGCAGGTGGATTGCCTGAGCTCAGGAGTTTGAGACCAGCCTGGGCAACGTGGCGAAACCCTGTCTCTACTAAATATACAAAACATTAGTCGGGCGTGGTGGTACACACCTATAGTCCCAGCTACTCAGGAGGCTGACGCCTGAGAATCGCTTGAATCCAGGAGACAGAGGCTGCAGTGAGCCGAGATGGCACCACCACACTCCAGCCAGGGCAGCAGAGCAAGACTCTATCTCAAAAAACAAACAAAAGAGCAGTTAGGGAAGTGTATATTTTGTAGAGAAAACATCACATATTAACATAAATTAACTAATGGAGAGATAACACTTGAACTTCTATGAATGGAGTTTTCAAAGGAAAATGTGAAAGGAAGGCAGTCAGGAAGGTACATGGGGCCTGAGACCTTGTGTGTACCTGTAGCATTAAGAAAATATGGAGGAAAGGAAACCTTGCACTGTAATCAGGGGGCTACAAAGCCTCACCATCTCAGGCAAGGTTCCTGCAACTTCGCCCAGAACAAAGATACCCAAGTCTTGTCAGATTGATCAAATAGTTGAGAAGACAATAAGACCGCAAATTTCTTAAACTTTATTCAAAAGAGCCTTGAAAATAGAACTTCTTGAAGAACATTCCATTGAAACTACCATAGTGATGGCCTTCTATCTGACTTTAACCAGAGCTGGTTGCTCTCAGTAGTGTGTGTGTGTGTGTGTGTGTGTGTGTGTGTGTGTGTGTGATGGCTTGATTTTATGATTAATCATCTTATGAAAATCAGAACCATGACCTTTGCCCTAAACTATCGCCTCTAAGGAGTCTAGACAATACCAACAGAATACTATATCCTTTTTAACTTAACAATGAGAATGCTTTTACTTAAGTTACAGTAAAACCTCATTATTATAGAAAAATATTGTCACCTTCCTACTAGTAGAAGTTATAGTAAAGTGCACAGGAAGAAATAAATAAAACAAGGAAATAATTTATTTCTCATTTCCAAGAGTAGCCTTTCATAATTGTTGAGGCAATCTGGCCTGTGACCTTATTTCTTCATCAGAGTTGAGAAACAGAAAGAGGAACCATACTCATCCGTGGAATCCCAGATTTTCAAAAGGTCTGTGTTGGTTTTTTTCCCCAGGACTTGCCACAGCCGTGGTGACTGATACATTTTCGTTGAGTTATTGTAAACATATATATGTATTGTTCACTCATATTTAGCCAATTCCAGGCCCATAGGAACAATGCTGACACTTCTTCCAAATGTATTTTTCTTTAGTCATTTGCTAAAATATTTGTTGACCGAATGGATAACTAAACCTTAACCCAAATGACCAGCCCAGTCGTCACTCTTCTACATACCGTTCAATGACTTGTTCCTCTGGTGTGACAGCACTCTCTTTCTTCCTTATATTATTTGAGAAGCAGCCTAGTATACCAGTTAGGCTCTGGAAATCTTAGGCTCATATAGAAGAATTGTTTTGAATAGCTTGATGAATTAAAACTTTCCGACTAGGTCAATCCAGTGATCTCACATTAGTAACTTGGCACACAATATGTAAACAGATAAATACATGTTGAATGTCAAAAGGATGAGTAAATGATTTAATTGTTGATTAAAATGGTGATGGGCTGTTGCATTGGCTGAGTGCTGGTGAGTCCATACTTTGCTTCGGTGGGCTGTGATGGCTGTGATGAGATATGACAGTTTTTTTTTTCTATCAGTTAAGTGCTCTGGGAAAGTGACAAACACATTGCTAAGCACAGCAAACGCCAAGTGGTCAGGATCAGGGGTTCTGGATATTTTGCTCTTCTTTACCGAAAGATTAGGAATCCAATTAATCAAATACTCCTACCATTTATATCTCCCATGCATATCTCAAGTCTATATCTGTTTTCCCAAGCTTCAGCCATCCTCTACAATCATCCTACAATAGTCTCCTCAGGGGATATGCCTACTTCCACTCTTGCTACCTCCAATCTGTTCTAAATAGGTGCCTATTATTCTGTATCAGCCTACACGTTTCTTTCAGGGCGCTGTCACAAATTTGGTTGTCTACATAGGTAGGCATTTGCTGTTTGTCTCACTAGACTGTGAGCCCTAGCAGGACAGGGACCTTTCTTACTCACCATTGTAGCTCATCTCCACTCTCACCTAGTGCCTAAGACATAGAAAGCTATCCACAAGTAGTCAATGAATAAATGTGCGTAAATTCTCAAAGGCACAGAGACCTCGTCTTAATTCACTTTTGTGTCACCAGTACCAAGGACAATGCCTAATGCAATGCAGGCACTCTATACATGTTTATTCCATGTTGGGTTCAGTTGATGAGGGGATGACTCGTCTCTCCAGGTTTTACGGAAAGCTACATTTGAATTTTCTCTATTCTGCCATTTACCAGCTGTGTGACTTGAAGCCCTGCTTTCCTTAGCTGCAAAATCAAAGCAAATGCTTATTTTGTAGGGTTTTTGATATAACGCCTGTGAGGGCTCTGCAGAGTGTCTGACATAGTGTGTGTTCATCGTGGGGCAAGGGGCACTGGGGCAAGTTTCAAGGAAGAAATCTGAAAGGAAAGAAGAAAGTGACTCCTTCAGAAGGGGAGGAAAATACTCAAACAGGTTTTGCATACAAGAAGTCACAAACAACTCCCCCAAGTGGCCCTGATATTTGTTTTAATCACATCTCTGTATTAAAATGTTGAAGAAGAAAGGGGCATCGCATGGGGGAGAAGGGAGGGTCGACTCTGTTACCCTGTTCCAAGACCTTTCCAGCAATGACTTGACAACTACTCATCATTTTGAGTTTTTCAACTACGTGGTAATTAATATTTATAAATAAAGTGCAGTGGTTGCTCCCAATGGCTAGGCACCATTTAGAATCTGCCCATCCATTTATCCATTTAGCACATCATAATTGAAACTCTTCAGTGTCTTGTATTGCTCTTGGGGTACAAACTTGGACCCTAAACACAGTCTGTAAGAGTCTGGCCCTTGCCCTCCATTTTTGCCTGATGTTACCCCAATCTCACACTTGTTCCCCAAGCTCCCACTCTTTGAGCTCTTCTTTGAGTTCAGCCACAGGACCTTTGCACATGTGCTTCCCTTTGCCTGTATGACTCCTGGGTTAACTGAATTCGGCTACAGCTCAAGAAAGAGCACGTCTTCAGACACTTCCCTGACCAGGCAGCAGTCTTGGCTCTCGAGTCTTCTAGTCATCCACAGTGGGGTCTTACTTGTAATTACACACCAAATTGTGTAGTCGTTTTGCTGTCTGTTTCTCCCTGTACTCTGAGAACAAGACAATGAATAGATTGGTTATGCGATGGTGCCCCGCATGTGGCAAGTGCTCAATAAATGTGGGTTGAATGAATGAATGGTTGAAAGGTTCTCAAAGCTCCTGAAGGGATCTGAGGACCCAAGAGTGAGGAAGCCAGGTTCCTTCCCCCTCCTCGGGGAAATCAGGGGTGGCGGGGGACACAGATCAATAAGCTAAGAAGCAAGTCTCGCGCCTCTCTCCAGTTGGTGCGCGATTCCTCAAACCAACCCTCCCCCCAGTCACGGAGGGTTCGGAGGAAGGGGTGGGTTTAAGGGCGGATGCTGAAGGCAAGTGCTAGGTGATCGATCAGCTGAACAATGGTCAGATCCTGGTGGAGATCCCAGATCCTCAGCCAGGCGGCCGGGGCCCGCGCTGCCCAGCTCGGGTCGGCCGCCAGCTGACTCCTCTTGCCGTCCCTCGTGTTTCACGCGGCGCGCTTTCGCCAGCGCCCGGGCGCGCCAGCCAATGCGACCGGGCCGCGGCAGCTGCTCCTGGGCCAGGGCGCTCTGGGCCAGCTCTGGCTCCGGGCGCTCGTGATTGGCGGCCCCCAGCCCCAGCCCAGCGCGCCCTCCCACCCTGGGCGAAGTCCAGTCCCCGCCCGCTGCCTGGCCTCTGCCCCCTCCTCTCCGCCCAGGCGGTGCGCGGGGCCCGGATCCGGCTGAGCATTTGCCGCAGGCGCCGCCGAGCAGCGGGGTGCAGGCGGCCGTGGTTGGCGTGGTCCTCGGCCGGCCGGGCCATGAAGGTCGAGTTTGCGCCGATTAACATCCCGCTGGCGCGGCGGCTGCAGACGGCGGCGGTGCTGCAATGGGTCCTGTCCTTCCTGCTGCTGGGTAAGGACCCCGCGCCCCGGGCCCCGGCGCCTGGGCTCCGTCTCCTCCCTCGGGACGGTCCCGATTCCAGGACCTGCATAGAACCTTCCAACCCTCGTTCCCCTGTCGGCCAGAGCGGGCAGGTCAAAGAGGGCATTTGGAACTAACATAGGCTCTGGTTTGTTTCCTCAGGAGAACCTCATCGTGAACGACTGTTTAACCCACTTTATTTTCCCCTGTGCTATTTTTTTTTTTAATTAAAGTGCACCCTGCGTACAATAAAAGGCACAGTTGTACGGATACAGCTCGATGACTTCTGTCAACTGTATCCACCGAAATGTAACCATGACCCCACCAAGCGCTTGAGCTCTTTAGCCCTCAAAAGTTGGCAAACTTGTTTCTGGAACTGTTGATTCATAGATGGAAAAGTAATGCCTCCGTAGTTCAAACCTGAATCCTTCCTCGTGACGGAGAGCAGTGTTCACTTTTCAGTTTTGTCGATCTCCTGGATGCAGAGAAGTACCTTTCTGTAAAGAAGGCTGCACCACTCATTGCGTTTCGTTGAGCCATTTCTCTCTGGAAATAATTTGACCCAGGAGCGTGTGTGTTTCGGTTTGTTCCCAAGTTGAGCCCATGAAACATACAAGAGCCGAATCATTGGATGGTGCAAAGGTGTTTACCTGGATGGTTTGGGTTTTTTCCTTCATATTTGTTCTCCTCTTAAAGTAAATCGAGGTGATGTGGGAGGAGAGAGGAATTTGGGGGAGACCCTTCTGTGGAAACATAAACTCTTCTGAAAACTAAGATCATGTATATGATGTAAGATCATGTATTGTACAGCGTTGGGTGGTAATAATAGTAATAAACCCGTTGCCTGGGAGAGTTTTACACTTTTATTTATTTATTTGACAAAACTCATGACTACTTTTGTGCCAGAGTTTTACACTTTTAAAATTGCTTTCACATTTTGAAAGCCTGGATCAGTGGTTCTCAACCCTAGCTCTATATAAGAGAATCGCCAGAGAAGCTTCTAAAAAATGCAGATGCCCAGGCTCCATCCCTAGAATTTCTAGTCATTTGTTTCAGAATAAAGCCTGTCCACTTTTTTCCCCCCTTTTTCCTTTTTAAGAACTCTCTGACCAGGCAGTGGCTCACGCCTGTAATCCCAGTATTTTTCGAGGCCAAGGCAGGTGGATCATGAGTTCAGGAGTTTGAGAACAGCCTGACCAACATGGTGAAACCCCGTATCTACTAAAAATACAAAAATTAGCCGGTGTGGTAGCCCACGCCTGTAATCTCAGCTACTCAGGAGGCTGAGGCAGGAGAGTCGCTTGAACCCAGGAGGTGGAGGTTTCAGTGAGCAGAGATCGTGCCACTGCACTCCACCCTGGGGGAATAGAGTGATACTCCATCTCAAAAAAGAAAACAAAAAACAAACAAACAAAAAAACTCTCCAAGTGACTCTCCTGTGCTGCTAGGTAGAGTTTACAAAAAAAAAAAAAAGTAATTCAAAATGTTAAGTCATTAAGTCCTCACAGGCCACACTGAGGCAGAGTTGATAACATCACACCCCTTTTTGCTCTGGATCAAAGCACCATGGTGATAACACACAACTTTATCCAACGCTTGGTATGTGCTAGGTGCTGTTCTAAGCAACATCCACGATTAACTACGCAATCTTTACAACACCCCTATGAGGTAAAGACTATTCCTACACTCATGGTACAGATGAAGGAACTAAGAGATGAAGTAAATTGCTGCAGCTAGCAGTACGTGATAGAGCTGGTTGCAAACCCAAGTATTCTGCTCCCAAGTCTCTGCTTTAACCACTAAACTGCTCTCTTTAATGGCCTGAACCTGGAGCCCGACTTCCTAATTGATCATCCAACACATCTCTGATAGCCACTGTCCTTTTCCTTCATGGCCCTTATCATTGCTTGTATCTGTGTATAACTGTGGTGATTTGACAAAGTTCTGTATGGCTGTCCTCATCTACACGCTCAATGAGGGAACACCTAGTATGTGTCTGGCCTGTGGAAGATACACACAAATACTTGAGATATATATAAATACTTGTTGAATGGCTGTTTCTGGTCTATCATCCAGCAGAGAAGATATTCATCCCCCAGCTGCCTAGAGTATTAACTCATGTAATCCTCACAGCAACTGGGTGAGGGAGGGACCACCCCTTACCCTCATTTTACCAGGGAAGGAACTAGGAGGTAAAAGTAAATTGCTCAAGGTCATATGGCTCAGCAGTGGCATGTGAGTAGATTAGTGACAAGGACATGGCAGGTGCTCAATGACCTGTGTCTAATTTGAATCAAACTACAGTGGCTCTAGACCCAATTCACTTCAGTATTTTTGTTTCACACATTTGACGTTTGTGTTAGCAGGAGCATATTATTTTGTATTATCATATATCTTGGAAATTATATTGTGGGAAATTTCAAACATACGGAAAGTAAAGAGAAGAGTATGAACTCCTATATACCCAGTACCTAGGTTTATAATTATTTAATAATTTGCCATATCTACTTTATCCATTATTTTGCAAAAATATTTTAAAACAAATCAAATTTTTTTGTATAGGTTTTTTTTTTTTAACTTCTAGGTTCAGGAATACATGTGCAGGTCTGTTATATAGGTAAATTATGCATCATGGGGTTTATACAGATTATTTCATCACGTAAATAATTGGCGTAGTTCCCAGTAGGTAACTTTTCCTCACCCTCCCCCACCCTCCACCCTCAAGGAGGCCACCGTGTCTGTTGCTTCCTTTGTGTCTGTGTGAACTCACACATTATGATATTTTAATCCTAAACAAGCAATGTTTGTAAACGATGGGAGGTATGACAAGAGTACTATGGTTACACACAAAATACTTATTTTGGATCTGGGTTCCAACAAATTGCCAGTAAAAGTGTTTTTTGTCTGGATGCAGTGGTTCACTCCTATAATACGAACACTTTGGGAGGTTGAGGCAGGAGGATCACTTGAGCCTGGGAGTTCAAGACCAACCAGGGCAATATAAGGAGACCCCGTCTCCTTATATTAAAATACTTATTTTGTGTGTAACCATAGTACTTTTGTCATACCTACCATAGTTTACAAACATTGCTTAAAATCATCTAAACCAAGTTCAGATATCCTAAATTCTGCCAAAACTATGCTATTTTTTTCTTTTCTTTTTTTTTCTTTTTGGTAGAGACGGGGTCTCCTTATATTGCCCTGGTGGGTCTTGAACTCCCAGGCTCAAGTGATCCTCCTGCCTCAACCTCCCCAAGTGTTGGTATTATAGGAGTGAGCCAATGTGTCCAGACAAAAAACACTTACTGGCAATTTGTTGGAACCCAGATCCAAATAAAACCCTCGTGTTCTATTTGGTGTTTATGTCCTCCGTGCTTATGGCTTTTGTGAAGAACAGTGCCTCCCATTTGTTTTCTTGTCTGTGAAGCCTTGAACAAGGCGTGACATGGATCCTGCAGAATGTCTCGCTTTGTGAGTTTGCCTCTTTGTAGAGTTACCTTGTTCCTCTATCCCCTGTATTTCTTTTAAAAGATGGAAGTTAGAGTTAAATGCTTGATTCGATTTAGATGAAACCTCTTGGGCAAGACTTCTTCCTAGGTGTTGCTGTGCACTTCACGTCATATCACATCAGGATGCACATAGTGTCTGCCTGTCCCAGAAAGAGAGTAATATGAGATCAAATGACTGCCATGCTGCAGACGTTCCTCGTTGACAACTGACCTTTCATCTAGTGCTTTCAGTCATGATCCTTGCCCCAGATGTTTTATTTGAACCTGCAAAATGGTAATTTTCTTATTCTATCATTTATTCTTCATTTATTAGCTAGAATTTCCACAGTTAAAAATTTTGTCTCATCATGTAGCATCATTTGACTACCCTATAATTCAATTCTTACAGGAAAGAAAGGATAAATGCTACCTTCTTTCCATTTAATTATCAAGTTTCTAGTAAGGAGTTGATATAATAGTTACTTCTAGTGGTGACGAGAGATTTTTATTAACGATTAATGAGAGATGTTTTTATTTAAGATCTCTAAATCAAAATCCCGGAATGCATTTTTCTTGCTACCACCAGGAAAGTGAGTTTAAGCTATTAGTACTTGGAATATATTTTAAAGTAATAAAATGTTTTATTTAGTGATAAAATTAAACAGTTTCCTTGAGATACATGTTAAGTACCAGTTACCCAATCTTAATATTTAAAAAAACTGAAATATATCTTGCTAGCTTTTATTAAGCTGCCAATTGAAAAACAGAAAAATGAAAAAGAAATAGACAATATTTATTGGCTATCTTCTACTTATAATCCCATGGAAAGGATTATTATATTTATTTTTTTAGGTAAGAAAACTGAAGCTCAAGAAGTTTTTTGCCCAAGGTTATATGTGATAACTGGTGGAACCACCATCTTTTACTGAATGGGTTTATTTACTTATTTGTTTGTTTGTTTTTGAGACGGAGTCTTGTTCTGTTGCCCAAGCTGGAGTGCAGTGGCATGATCTTGGCTCACTGCAACTTCCACCTCCCAGGTTTAAGTGATTCTCCTTCCTCAGCCTCCTGAATAGCTGAGACTACAGGCAAGTGCCACCATGCCCAGCTAATTTTTTTTTATTTTTAGTAGAAACGGGGTTTCACTATGTTAGCCAGGTTGGTCTCGATCTCCTGACCTCATGATCCAGCCACCTTGGCCTCTCAAAGTCCTAGGATTACAGGTGTGAGCCACTGTGCCTGGCTATTCACTTATATATTTAAGCAGCCTTATTGAAGTATAATTGACATGCAATAAACTGCACATATTTAAAGTTTACAATTTGGTAAGAAACCATCACCACAATTAAGACAGTGAGCGTAGCCATCATCCTCAAAGATTTCTCATACTCCTTCTCTGCCCCACCTTACCCCTCTTCCCAAGCAACCACTGATAGGCTTTCTTTCTTTTTCTTCTCTTTCTCTCTCTTTCCTTCCTTCCTTCCTTTTCTTTCTTTCTTTCTTCCTTCTTTCCTTCCTTCCTTCCCCCTTCCCCTTCCTTCCTTCCTTCCTTCCTTCCTTCCTTCCTTCCTTCCTTCCTTCCTTCCTTCCTTCCTTCCTTCCTTCTTCCTTTTTCTCCCTATGTTGACCAGGCTGGTCTTGAACCCCTGGCTCAAGAGATCCTCCCACCTTGGCCTCCCAAAGTGCTGGGATTACAGGTGTGAGCCACACTGTGCCTGACCTGATCTGCTGTCACCACAGATTAGCTTGCATTTTCTAGAGTTTTGTGTACATGGAATCACATCCTATATACTTGGTTTTTGTCTGGCTTCTTTCACTCAGCATAATTGTTTTGAGACTCTTTCTTGTATATATCAATAGTTCATTGCTTTTTGTTTCTAAGCAGGATTCTCTTGAATGAATATATTGCAATTTGTCCAATCATCTATTGATGAATATTTCACTCATAGCTATTATTAATAATGCTACCGTGAACTTTCATTTACAGATCTTTGTTATGAACATATACTTTCTTTATTCATAGGTAAACCTAAGAATGTAATGACTTGATTATATGATAGTTGCGGTTTAACTTTTCTGGAAACCAGCAAAGTTTGTTCTAAAGTATTATACCATTTTACATTCCCACTGGCAGGGCATGAGAGTTCTAATTGCTCCATGTCCTTACCATCACTTGTCATATTCTTTTTTTTTTTTTTTTTTGGAGACTGAGTCTTACCCTGTTGCCCAAGTTGGAATGCAGTGGTGCAATCTCAGCTCACTGCGACCTCTGCCTCCCAGGTTAAAGCAATTCTCCTGCGTCAGCCTCCTGAGTAGCTGGGATTACAGGTGCCTGCCACCACACCCAGCTAACTTTTATATTGTTAGTAAAGATGGGGTTTCACTATGTTGGTAGGGTGGTTTTGAACTCCGGACCTTGTGATCTGCCCGCCTCAGCTTCCCAAAGTGTTGGGATTACAGGCTTGAGCCACCGTGCCCAGCTGATGTAGTCTTCTTAATTTTTGCAATTTATTTTTTATTGTGATACACATCAATTTTAATTCTAGCACCTGAAGCTATATAAGGGCATGCTCTATAAACTTCATGGGACTTTTGTACACATTCAATAAAGTGACAACTATGTACTTTAGTATCTCAAAATCAGGAACATACTTTTAAACACAATCCACAGAATTAAAACACAAAATCAGAAGCCGTCCACAGTTATACTAATTGTCAACTAAAGTTTTACACTTCATACTTGAGCTATAACAGTCAATATCTAGTAGGGTGTATTGAAAATGATTTCAGAGTCTCATCCTGTTGTACTCTATTGGGAATGTTTCTTGAGTAGATATGTGACCAGCCAGAGGTGGGTACAACCAAAACCAGACCAGCAAGTGAAAATTCTTCCACCGCTTCTGTAGTTTCCACTTTTATCACGTCAGTTAAAAGTGAGCATGAGAATTAAATACTTAACTTTACAGATATACAAGGTACATTGTGAAGTATATTTGCTTATAAACGTAAAAATACTTGTTGACTGGGCACGGTGGCTCATGCCTGTAATCCCAGCACTTTGGGAGGCTGAGGCAGGTGAATCACGAAGTCAGGAGATCGAGACTATCCTGGCTAACACAGCGAAATCCCTTCTCTACTAAAAGGCCACCATGCCTGGCATGTATATTTTAATGAAATCAGATAATTTTGAAGCAGCCTTGGCGTTTCCTTTAAATTTGTCTGGAAACGACCATTGTATTAGCTTCATGGAAAGGACTCTCCAGCTTCTTGGTCTAAGGCTAACATGGCAATCATGTGTCTAAGGCTAGAAAGATACCAATGAGATGTAAACTGTAAAGAGAGAAGAAGATGAAGGCTTTTCCTAGAGGCTGATAGCTAAAACTCACAGGATTCTAGAAAATGACACAGTAGCAGCCTTTCTTGTCTTTTTCTTTCCGCGTGGGGTCTGGTGAAAAAGGAAATTACTGCTCTTGAAATTTCCTTATAACTTGGAGAAGTTAATGGAAAGCTTAATCTACATTCATTCTAATCTTTGCTAATACCTTCTGGATATGCTGCCTTAAGATGATGTACTAACTCTGTCCTTTCTGTGTTACTTGACTTTGATGATCCAGAGCTATTATCAGCTAAAATCATCGGGAACTCATCATAATCCTTTACTCTGAGAATCTGTCTTTGAACTGTATAGATTTTTTTCAAAACTGCCTCTACCCGTGACTCAAAAGACCAACAGGAAGCCCTCAGCAGTCATCATATTCTGTTGTCTCGTGGCTCCGAACTCTTCTTGTTCTGCTATATCCAAAATATCTAGCCAGCCTACTGTGTAATCTATCACACACTGCTTTGTGTAGGAATCTTCAGTGATTGGGTCATGCTTCATTACAAAGTAATTCTGGATTAACTGAATGATGAGTGTCGACTTGCCCACACACTCTCCCCCACTGACCACAGGAGCCAGCATTTTTCCTGGCTGCAGCCAAGGGAATATTGCTGACCCCCTAGTTTTTGCAATTTTAATAAGTACGTAGTGGTGTCTGATTGTGGCTTTAATTTGCATTTCCCCAATGAGCATCTTTTCATGTACTTAGTTGCCATCTGTATTCCTTGTTGAAGTATCTATTTAAATCTTTTGCCCAGTTTTTATTAGATTGCTTGTTTTCTTGTTGCTGAGTTTGGAGAGTTCTTGTATATTCTGGATATAAAGTCATTTATCAGCTGTGTGCTTTGTATAGATTTTTCTTTCAGTCAGCAGGTTATCTTTTCAGTCTCTTAACAGTGTCTTTTGAAGAGCAGAAGTTTTAATTTTGATGACATCCAGTGTATCCATTTTTTAAAAATGGATTGTGTTTGGTGTTATATCTTTAAAATCTTTGCTTAATCCAAGGTCGCAAAAATTTTCTTCTGTTTTCTCCTCCCAGTTTTAATAGTTTTAGGTTTTGCATCTAGATCTATGATCTATTTTAGGTTAATTTTTGTATATGGTACAGTGTCTAAGTTCATTTTTTTTTGCATATGTATAATCCAATGGTTCCAGCTCCATTTTTCCTAAAAGAGCACTCTCTGCTCTCCACTGCATTAACCTTGTGCTTTTATCAAATATCAGTTGTCTATATATACATGGGTCTATTTCTAGACTCTTTATTCTGTGCCATTGATCCGTTTATCTGTCTTGATGCCAGTACCATGCTGTTTTGATTATTGTAGCTTTGTAATAATTCTTGGAATTAGATAGTGTTAGTCCTCAAACTTTGTTGTTGTTGTTTTTCACAGGTGTTTTTATTATTCCAAGTCCTTAGCATTCCCATATGTATTTCAGGATCATCTTGACAATTTCCACACCAAAGAAAAGCCTCCTGGGATTTCGATTGGGATTGCTGTTTGATGGGAATTACCCTATAGTTTAATTTGTAGAAAACTAACTGATTATAGTATGTATTTCCTAAAACCAAGCACATTTCTCTTCCATAGCCACAGTACAATTACCCAAATCAGAAAAATAACACAACACAATATTAAGATCTATAGACATTATTCATATTTTAGCAGTTCCCTTGCTAATGTCCTGTATAGCAAAGGAATCCACATGTTGTATTTAGTTGTGTTAAACAGAAATTATTGGCAGCCATTGTTTTGGACTGAGCTCCTATACTAGGCTCCAGCAGGCCTGAGCAAATTAAAGTGGAGTCACTCATCCTATGTGCCACATAATCAAACTGCAACTTCAAGGAAGTAAATAGATCTCCAGACAGACCAGTTTTCCTGAAAACAGGAGATCCAGTCTGCCTCAGTCAGGGTAATAAGGAAGTCTCCTTTGCTTTAACCTTTATAAAAAAGAAACCTGAAGTGACATGACAATACCAATCCACTTTTTTTTTCCTCTTGTTCTGTTTTCCTTATTTCTTCCTTACCCACTGTTCTGCCATTGCTCAGTAAAAGCTCTCCTGTTTTATTCTGGATTATCTCCATGGATTTCAGTTTGAGCTATACAAAGGATTTGTGTTTATAGAAACCTTCCTGAAATATTCAGAACATGGGGCTGGTTTCAACTGGATCTTTGTTATAATTTATTTGCCTTCATCGGACAAGGAAGTAGGTTCAATACTGAATGTGCTATAAAACAAGAAAATTGTATTTCCCTGTATGAAACACTTTTTAAAAGCAGTGTAGAATAAACTCACATATGAAAAAAACTAGGCTGTAAAATTCTGCAAAGGGGTCTGATGAGATCTGTCTTTTAGCACAATTCTTAAAAACTCAGGGAGGCAAGTTCTCTTAAAATAGAAATTTTTTTAAATCAGAAGAATTTACACTTACATTCTTATATTCTACAAATGACACAGATAGGTATTTTAAAGATACAGTGTCTCCAGGAATAAGAAGGAAAAGAAGTGCTAATGGACTTTGCTTGCCTCTGAATTTTACTTACTTTCTCCATATAAGTTAAAAGTAAGTATGGAAGCCGGGCGCGATGGCTCATGCCTGTAATCCCAGCACTTTGGGAGGCCGAGGAGGGCGGATCACAAGGTCAAGAGATCGAGACCATCTTGGCCAACATGGTGAAACCCTGTCTCTACTAAAAAAATACAAAAATTAGCTGGGCATGGTGGTGCGTGCCTGTAGTCCCAGCTACTCAGGAGGCTGAGGCAGGAGAATTGCTTGAACCCGGGAGGCAGAGGTTGCAGTGAGCCAAGATCGCGCCATTGCACTTCAGCCTGGTGCCTGGTGACAGAGCAAGACTCTGTCTCAAAAAAAAAAAAAAGAAAGAAAGAAAGAAAGAAAAAGTAT
>PVKV010005498.1:0-64873 GCA_004027835.1 Alouatta palliata | reverse complement strand
TGCAGTTTGCTCATGGAGATTTTATAGAACAGTTTCACTTATTACAAATATCTAGGTGAGCGGGCTGGAGTCAGAAAGGGTAGAGACAACAGAAGAAAAATCATTAATGAGCTACAGATATGGGAATTGTCTGTGTAAGCACTTAAGCGCCCTCCAGAAGCCACAGACCTGGCCACCACTTCTTGCCAAAAATCTTCAATTCATGGAATACAAAATTTACATCCCTGATTTTGCTGGACCAACCCTTCTCCAACTCTCCAGATACCAACTAGGTATCCCATAGTTCAGTTCTGGTGCTGTCTACCTGGAGTTGGGTTCCACAGGTGAAGAGCTTAGTCAACAAGACTGCCCCAACTTCAGATGCCAACCACAAGTCCAGGTTGGCACTTGTGCTTCTTTCTGACTGGCTACAAATTGAGGAGTCACACTACCTCCTCCTTGGAGTCTGTCATTTGCTATGATGGCTCATAGCACTCAGGAAAACACTTACATTTGGCAGTTTATTATAATGGATATGATAAAGAATATAGATGATGAGGTTCCTAGGTCGAGGTCTGAAGGGTTCCCAAGCACAGGAGCTTTTCTGTCCTCATGGCATTGGGGTGCACCAATCTCTCAGCATGTGGCTGTGTTCACCAACCCAGAAGCTCTCGGAACCCTGGACTTTATGGAGCCTTCCTCATTTAGACATGATCAGTTACTAACTCCATTTCCAGCCCTTCTCCTCTCTCTTGATAAGAATGGGGATGGGGCTGCAGGTTCCAAGCAACTAGCCACTGCTTAGTATTTCGGTGACCAGCCACCATCCTGGAGCCCACCAAGTGTTGCCTCATTAGAAGAAAAGACACTGCTAGCACTCAGGAAGTCCCAGGGGATTGGGAGCTCTGCATCAGGAACTGTGGTCCAAATATTAGAACAAAAGATAGAAAGAGGTACCTAGGCCGGGCGCGGTGGCTCACGCCTGTAATCCCAGCATTTTGGGAGGCCGAGGCGGGTGGATCACGAGGTCAAGAGATCGAGACCATCCTGGTCAACATGGTGAAACCCCCGTCTCTACTAAAAATACAAAAAAAATTAGCTGGGCATGGTGGCACATGCCTGTGATCCCAGCTACTTGGGAGGCTGAGGCAGGAGAATTGCTTGAACCCAGGAGGCGGAGGTTGCGGTGAGCCGAGATCGCGCCATTGCACTCCAGCCTGGGTAACAAGAGCGAAACTCCGTCTCAAAAAAAAGAAAGAGGTACCTAGCACCCTTGTTCATCAGGAAATTACAACAGTTTTAGGAGCTCTAGGCTGGGAACTGGGGGCAGAGACCAAATATTATTATGTCACAGACATGGTGCTTATAGCTAACAATACTGCATTATATACTTGTTTGCACAAATGTTTATTTGTTAATAGGGTGGATTGCATATTAAGTGCTCTTACCATGATAAAATACAAATTCTTGAAAACACATTCTTTTTTTATGTAGATTTAGCAACTTTTTAGCATTTTGCCACATTTACTTTCTCTCCCTCTCTCCACATACACACACAGACACACACTTTGTTGTTGCTGTTGAACAATTTGGAAGGAAGTAACTAAGTTGTAAACATCATAACACTTCATCTCTAAATACTGTAGCATGTATCACCTGAAAACAAGAATTTTCTGCATAATCAAAATCCTACTGTCAGACCCAAAATATTTATCAGGGATACAATAATCTTATTTAATATATGATTTATATTCAAATTTCCCTAATTGTCTTCAACTTTTCTTAGACCAGTTCCTTTGCCTTTAGTTTGTTTTTAAAGCTTTTATAAG
The DNA here is from genome assembly GCA_004027835.1 of Alouatta palliata. Lineage (NCBI taxonomy): Eukaryota > Metazoa > Chordata > Mammalia > Primates > Atelidae > Alouatta > Alouatta palliata. The sequence continues at coordinate 63,065 of PVKV010005498.1, read as the reverse complement.
GTTGATTATTTTTAAACAGCCCAAGCCAATTATCTTGTAGAGTGTCCCCGAACCTGGACTTGACTAAGGTGATGGAATATATTTCCCATTAGATCCTATGAGGAAGCATCATGTCATTTTGTCCCTTTATTGGTGGTGCTGAATTCAATGATCACACATACACTTTGCTGGAACTTTGTTTTGAACATGGAGTACTGTTCCAGTGATGGGGGCATTGTGGCACTATTCACAGTAGCCAAAAGGTGGGAGCAACCCAAATGTCCACAACAGATGCATGAATAAGCAGATTACAGTATATATGTATGTGGGAATACTGTGCAGCCATAAAAAGGAATGAAGTACTGATACATGCTACATCATGGATGAAACTCAAAAGCTTGATGTTAAACAAGGGTCTACAAAAACCTGATGTTAAACAAAAGTCTGCAAAAGGCCACATATTCTACCGTTCCATTCATATGAATATCTAGAGTATGTAGATCCATAGAAACAGTCTATAGCCCGGAACAGTGGCTCACACCTGTCATTCCAGCACTTTGGGAGGCCAAGCAGGTGGATTGGTTGAGCTCAGGAGTTCGAGATGAGCCTGGGCAACATGGCAAGACCCTACTTTTACAAAAAATACAAAAATTAGCCAGGTGTAGTAGTGTGCACCTCTAGTCCCAGCTACTTGGGAGGCTAAGGTGGTAGGATCACATGAGCCCAGGAGGTGGAGGCTTCAGTGAGCCATGTTCACGCCACTGCACTCCAGCCTGAGTGACAAAGTGAGACCCTGTCTCAAAAAAAAAAAAAAACAGACTACAGACTACTGGTGATTGCCAGTGGTGGAGGGTAGGGAGGAATGGGGAGTAACTGCTTAGTGGGTAAAGGGTTTTATTTTGAAATAATGGGGATGTTTGGGAACTAGATGGTAGCAGTAATTGCACAACATTGTGAATTGAATGCCACCAAAGTGTTCTGTTTAAAATCACCATTTTTTTATGTTATGTGAATTTCACTTCAATTTTTTAAAAAAAGGGGCCGGGCACAGTGGCTCATGCCTGTAATCCCAGCACTTTGGGAGGCCAAGGTTGTTGGATCACCTGAGGTCAGGAGTTCTAGACCAGCTTGGCCAACATGGCAAAACTCTGTCTCTACTAAAAATAGAAAAATTAGCCAGGCGTAGTGTCACGTGACTATAATCCCAGCTACTTGAGGGGCTGAGGCAGGAGAATTGTTTGAACCTGGGAAGCAGAGGTTGTAGTGAGCCGAGATCGTTCCTCTGCACTCCTGCCTGAGCAGCAGAGTAAGAATTCGTCTCATTAAAAAAAAAAAAATGTGAGTGAGGGACAGCTTCCCCAACAATGTGGAGAAAGCAGAATTTTTGCAAACTAAGTGAAAATAGAGTGTCCTTGATGGGGGTCTGAGTAGTAGTTTTTAATCCAGAATATAGATAAATCAACCCAGCTAAAATTCAACTCAACTTGGCCTTCAACTCAACTTGGTTTGTGTATCTAGACAACTTTTAAAGTTATCAACGTGAGTTTTGAGAGCTGCACAATGTAATGATGTACACCTTTGTATCTTCCTTGTCTCTTTGAACTCCAATTTGGAAGAATCCAGTTACCTTGAATTGCTTAATGAGAAAAAAGTAGAAGATAGAGGTTATCTAATCATCTAATTTTTGTACTGTTTTCTTCTTTTGATCCCATTTAGAATCAAAGGATTACAGGGCTGGGCACAGTGGCTCATGCCTGTAATCCCAGCACTTTGGGAGGCTGAGGTGGGTGGATTACCTGAGGTCAGGAGTTCGATACCAACCTGGCCATTATGATGAAACCCCGTCTCTACTAAAAATACAAAAATTAGCTGGGTCTGGTAGCACATGCCCGTAATCCCAGCTATTCGAGAGGCTGAGGCAGGAGAGTGCCTTGAACCCGGGGGGTGGAGGTTGCAGTGAGCTAAGATTGGGTCATTGCACTCCAGCCTGGGCAACAGAGTGAGACTCTGTCTCAAAAAAAAAAGAATCAAAGGATTAAAAAACTACTTTGATGCTCTTTATGATTTGAAACAAAAAATGTATGCAGTGTCTAGAGTGGGAATTTAAATTTGAACAACTTCTTTGGATAGCAAAATATCAAAGTGTATCAGGGGACAAAGATGTTTCTGCTTAGCCATCCAGTATTTTACTTGCTTACTTACTTATTTACTTATTTATTTATTTTGAGACGGAGTCTCAAGGTTGTCACCCAGGCTCAAGTACAATGACACAATCTTGGCTCACTGCAAACTCCACCTCCCAGTTCAAATGATTCTCCTGCCTCAGCCTCCTGAGTAGCTGGGATTATAGATGCCCGCCACTATGCCTAGCTAATTTTTGTATTTTTAGTAGAATTGGGGTTTCACCATGTCAACCAGGCTAGTCTTGAACTCCTGACCTTGTGATCCGCCTGCCTCGGCCTCCTGCAGTGCTGGGATTACAGGTGTGAGCCACCACACCCAGCCATATTTTACTTCTTTTTCTTCTATGGAAGCAAATCAAAATGTGGGGAAACTTTATGCAAGATTACATTTATAGAGAAAATTTGTTAAAATCATAGATGTTTAAAATGAAGAGAATGGTTGAATTAGCACTAACCATCAATGGAATGTTGATCAGTCATTAAAAATACCATTTATGAAGAGATTGTAAAACAGCTAATGTGACACAATTGTAAGTGATAAAATACAGAATTTTTAAAAATGTGTAATCAGTCATGTTAAAGAAACATAACCTGTTCATAGGGTGAAAAAAGGCCAAAAGGAAAAGTTTAAGAGTAGTTTTTGTGAGGAACTTGCCTGATGTCCTGTCTGCAACTACATTTTGCATTCTCCAAATGTGTAATAATAAAGACAGTTATTGTAACAGTGGCTGGCATTTGATGAACACTAGTTCTGTGCCAGGCACTGTACACCCTTATGTTATTTATTCCCTTTATGGCATTTGGAAACAGGAGCTGTCATAAGCCCATTTCACAGGCAGTGGAATTGAGAATCAAGAGCTCATAGAATTTGTCCTGGGTAAAGACTAGTCAGTGGCAAATTCCAACTAACAGTTCAGTTCCAGACCTACATCTTAACTGCTATGCATGCAAAACATGTAATGAGCATTAAAGAGATATGTATATAAAATAGAAAATAGAGGTTATATAGTCACCTAGTTTTTATAGTGTTTTCTTCTTTTTTTTTTTTTTTTTTGAGATGGAGTCTTGCTCTGGTGGCCCAGCCTGGAGTTCAATGGCACGATCTCAGCTCACTGCAACCTCTGCCTCGTGGGTTCAAGCAGTTCTCCTGCTTCAGCCTCCCAAACAGCTGGGATTACAGGTGCCCACCACCACACCCCACCAATTTTTATATTTTTAGTAGACATGGGGTTTTGCCATGTTGGCCAGGCTGGTCTCGAACTCCTGACCTCAGGTTATCCACCCGCTTCAGCCTCCCAAAGTGCTGGAATTACAGGCATGAGCTACCACGTCCAGCCGTGGTTTCTTCCTTTGATGCAAAACATGTAATGAGCATTAAAGAGATATATGCAGCATGTGTTCAGGTATCCGTGGTTCGGTTAGTGGAACATTGAATGAGTAGCTTGGGGACATTATTTCTGGATCTGTTCCTGGCTCACTTTGTGATTAAAATTCAGTTAGTTTACTTTTGGTGTCAGTTTTTCCATCTTTGTAGTAAGGAAAACAGAACCTCCCACTTGCCTGTTTCTTTATGCTTATTAACCTGCTTATGCACCTGTAGTAAGTTAGTCTACAGTGTTATTGCCATTAGCTGGAGGATAATATGTCTTTGTGAAAAAGTGCGTGGGTTGAAGGATTAGGCAGATCCAGCTGCAAATCCTTTGGATGCTCAAATTCCCTGAGCTTCAGTTTCTACAACTGTGAAATGGGGCAGTAACATGTACCTTGGGGGTTGCAAGGAGGAATAAATGAGATGCCCTATATACGGTGAAGGAGGATGTTCTCCTTTCAATAACTGTGCTTTCCCTGCCCTGTTTCACTGTACCTTACCTGATCAAGCTTTGAGTACAAAAGAATGAGGCTCACCTAAGTTTCCCGTCATTTTTTTGCACGTTTTATGAAATAAACGGAAAACTAACCAATAGTGGCAAATCATCAGCACTCAGGCCTGAACAGAAGAAAGCGGAGGAAGCAAAATGGAATGATCCTGTAGGAATGAGGACAGAGGGCATTCTTTCCATCATGCTTTGGACTCAGGAAAACTTTCCTGGCAGGTCCAGAATGTAACAGGATACCCCACAGAGGGGTAGAAGACACATGCTCCCTTAACCTTTCATCCAGTTTTTTTTTTTTTTTTTATGGAACGCTTTATGAATTTGCATGTCATCAGTCTTTTAACCTTTAACCAACTCTGGAGACAGCGGCAAGTCAGTTTCCTGACTGGGTTCAATGATATATCTGAGAAATTTGTTGATTTATATGTATTAAGAAATATAAATAGGCTGGGTGCAGTGGCTCACATTTGCAATACCAAAACTTTGGGAGGCCAAGGCAGATGGATCACTTGAGGTCAGGAGTTTGAGACCAGCCTGGCCAACATGGCGAAACCCCATCTCTACTAAAAAATTAAAAAATTAGCTGAATGCGGTGGCACGTGTCTGTAATCCCAGCTACTTGGAAAGCTGAGGCAGGAGAATCACTTGAACCCAGGAGGCGGACGCTGCAGTGAGCCAAGATTGTGCCACTGCACTCCAGTGTGAGCAACAGAGCGAGACTCTGTCTCAAAAAAATATATGTTTATATATAAATAAATGTTCTGTTTTGGTAAAACATCTGTGTCAGTACATATGTATATATTTCAATAATAGATTAAGGCACTATTTCTCAGAGACTTTGGTGGATCATTTGGGGACAGGGTTGTTTTTAACAAAGATGATTGGCAGTAGATAAGAGTTTGGGGATGGAAGTGAACCCTAGATTGGAGGCTGCAGTGTGTGGTAGAAAAGAAAGCAGCAACAGCACTCCTTAAGGTCAAGGTAGCTGGCATTTAGTGAACATTTACTATGTGCTAGGCTTTATGTCTTCATGTACATTCTCTTTCTCTTGCTAACATGTTTCTCTTTTCATACATTTTTTAATTGTAGTATATAACATTGACATTTAAAAAATATATGGCTGAGCTTCATGTGTTACTTGAAGATAACCAAACTTGTCACTACCACCCAAGTCAAGTTTTGACAGTTTTTGCCCCATGTATTTTGAAGCTATGTTATTAGGTGCTTGAACAATTAGGATTGCTCACTCATTATCAAATGTTGCAAGAAGTGATGCATGCTAAGATCTAAAGAGTCCCGCCTTTGCTATTTCTGTCTCTGACAGTAGAGTTCCTGAAAATGAAGTTTGTTGCTAGAATGTGCCCTCTTTGTGGGCACATGAATAACGACTGCTCAGTCAAGGTAGGAAGATAGAATTTCCTGTAGTAGGAAATTCTCTATGTCCTTCTTGTCGGCAATGATCCTTCCACATATTCACATGTAAAGCCATGACTAAATAGTTAGACTTTAAATTCAGACAGATCAACCACTTATATGCTGTGTGGCTTCGGCAACTCACTTAACCCCTCTGTAAACTTCCATTTTTGTCTTCTTTAAAAAGAACATTAAGAGTTCTATGAGGCCAGGCACGGTGGCTCACGCCCATAATCCCAGCACTTTGGAAGTCCTAGGCGAGCGAATCACAAGGTCAGGAGTTTGAGACCACCCTGATCAACACGGTGAAACCCCATCTCTACTGAAAATACAAAAATTAGCCGGGTGTGGTGGCGTACACCTGTAATCCCAACGACTCAGGAGGCTGAGGCAGGAAAATCGCTTGAATCCGGGAGGCAGAAGTTGCAGTGAGGCGAGATTGTAACATTGTACTCCAGCCTGGGCAACGAAGTCAGATTCCATCTCAAAAAAAAAAAAAAAAAAAGAGTACGGCTTGATGTTTCCTGTACCCACTCTTTCCACCTCCCCCTTCAAAAATGAAAAGAGTACTATGGCCACTTTATTGATAAATGGCTTTATGAGGATTAAATTAAAATACCTTGGCAGGGTCCATAACACAATGCTTGCCATATAGTAAACATCCAATAAATGTTAAATAATACTGTGTCATCACAGCCTGGTTATATTACCTTACCTCAGCTGAGGCTCAGTTTAACGTACCTTATATGTATTAATCCCCCTGCGGTGGGCCACTACGATGAGCAGCTACTAACAGGCTCTGATTCCATGAGACTTTCTTTTCTTACAGCACAGGTGTGCATTGGAATCATCGTGATGTTGATCATCCGCAACTATTGGTTCCTTTACATCCCTTATTTGACGTGGCTTTACTTTGACTGGCATACCCCAGAGCAAGGAGGCAGGAGATCCAACTGGGTCAGAAATTGGACTGTTTGGAAATACTTTAAGGATTATTTTCCAATCCATGTGAGTACAGTTGTTTTATAAAGTATTATTTTCAGTTAGCAAAAAAGTGGAAATTTGTTTTCATCACATATACCTCAAGCTTCTTTTTCAGAGGGGGTGTCTGAGTCTGTTTTGTGCTGCTGTAACAGAATACCAAAAACTAGGTACTTTATAAAGAAAACAAGTTTATGTCTCACAGTTCTAGAGGCTGGAAAGGCATACCAGAGATGCTGGCATCTGGCAAGAGCCTTCCTGCTGTGTCAGCCCACAGCTGGAAGGGCAGGAGAGGGCAAGAAAAAGCCAGAGGGAGTTAAATTCATTCTTCTTCTTTTTTTTTTTTTTTTTTGGAGACAGAGTCTCGCTCTGTCGCCCAGGCTGGAGTGCAATCTTGGGGCAATCTTGGCTCACTGCAACCTCCACCTCCCAGGTTCAAGCAATTCTTCTGCCTCAGCCTCCCTAGTAGCTGGTACTACAGGTATAGGCCACCACACCCAGCTAATTTTTGTATTTTTAGTAGAAACAGGGTTTCACCATATTGGCCAGGCTGATCTCGAACTCCTGACCTCATGATCCGCCCGCCTGGACCTCCCAAAATGCTGGAATTACAGGTGTGAGCCACTGCACCTGGCCGAATTCATTATTTTATAAGGAACTCACTCCCAAGATAACAAACCTGCTTCTGTGATAACCCATTCTCTCTGCTTTCATGGCCTAAGCACCTCTCATTGGGCCCCCCTCCCAACACTGTTGCATTGGGGATTAAGTTTTTAAACATTTACTTTTGGGGGGACACATTCAAACCATAGCAGGGAGGAAGTCTGCAGTTCAGTTTCAATTACTCAATGAACTGTCAGCTGACTTGACAAAATCTAGAAGGCTGTGTATAAAGGGATCTGGGCTCAGAAGATAGTTTAGAAATTTGGAAACAGCTCCAATCCAGGGAACTAAAACAAGTCATGTTCTGTTTTCTCTTGACATAAAAACTAGTTCTTATTTCTCATTGGAAAATAGTAAGGGAACTTACTTTTTTTTTTCTTTCTTTAATCTCAATATGAATGTGCTGTAGCTCATTAAAACTCAAGATTTGGATTCAAGTCACAACTATATATTTGGGTTTCACCCCCATGGAGTCCTTGTGGCTGGAGCCTTTGGAAACTTTTGTACAAATTATTCCGACTTCAAGGAGCTGTTTCCTGGCTTTACTGCGTATCTTCATGTGCTGCCATTTTGGTTCCGGTGTCCTCTCTTCCGAGAATATCTGATGAGCAGTGGTAAGTGATGGTAAATCAGTGCTTCCGCAGGGTAGCAAGAGCACACAGAACATTCCCTCCCAAGCCCATGTGTGTTTATGGTTTCTTAGAGTAAAACTTGTTTCTTTGGATTTTTTTTTTTTTTTTTGAGATGGAGTTTTTGCTTTTGTTGCCCAAGCTGGAGTGCAGTGGCACAATCTTGCTTCACTGCAACCTCTGCTTCCCAGATTCAAACAATTCTCCTTTCTCAGCCTCCCGAGTAGCTGGGATTACAGGCATGCACCACCACGCCCGGCTAAATTTTGTATTTTTAGTAGAGACAGGATTTCTCCATGTTGGTCAGGCTGGTCTTAAACTCCTGACCTCAGGTAATCCACCCGCCTCAGCCTCCCAAAGTGCTGGGATTACAGACATGAGCCACCGCACCTGGCCAAAACCTGTTTTATCCTCATCTGGCACTTCCAATGCTGTCTGAGTGTTTCCTGCCCTCCCCCACTGGACTATAAGTGTCAGAAAGACATAGACTGTGTCCTTTTTTCTGTTCTATCCCAAGTATCTAGCATGCTGCCTGGAACATAGAAATGATCTATGAATATTAACACAATGAACAAATAAAGTAATGAGTGCATTTTGTGTATTCAGGTGTAGAAAAAGAAATCATGGATCAAGTAAGTGACAAATGACACCCTTGGAGAGGCACCATGCCTGCTGTTACAAACACTAGAAATGGAAAATGTCTTTTGTTGTATCTTGAAGTAACAGCAGTGATAAAACAAAACATATTCAACTGGCTGTCTTCCTAGATTAAAAATAACTTGGCTCAGAAATAAGAGTCCAGGCTGGGTGCCATGACTCACGCCTGTGATCCCAGCACTTTAGGAGGCCGAAGCGAGCAGATCTCTTGAGCCCAGGAGGTTGAGACCAGCCTGGCCTACATGGCAAAACTTCATCTCTACAAAAAATGCAACAATTAGCCAGGCATGGTGGCATATATGTGTAGTCCCAGCTACTCAGGAGGCTGAGGTAGAAGGATCACCTGAGCCCGGGTGATCCAGTCAAGGCTGCAGTCACTGGTGCCCCTGCACTCCAGCCTGGGTGACAGAGCAAGGACCCGTCACAAATAAAAAAAATAAATAAGACGAGATGAGCGTGGTTGTGGTTCACGCCTGTAATCCCAGCACTTTGGGAGGCCAAAGTGGGCAGTTCACCTGAGGTCAGGAGTTCAAGACCAGCCCGGTCAACGTGGTGAAACCCCGTCTCTACTAAAAATACAAAAATTAGCTGGGCGTGGTGGCGCACACCTGTAGTCCCAGCTACTCGGGAGGCTGAGGCAGGAGAATTGCTTGAACCCAGGAGGCGGAGGTTGCAGTGAGCCGAGATCGCGCCATTGCACTCCAGCCCGGGCAACAAGAGCGAAACTCCGTCTCAAAAAAAAAAAAAAATTAGCCAGGCGTGGTATCAGGCACCTGTAATCCCAGCTACTTGGGAGGCCAAGGCAGGAGAATCGCTTGAACCAGGAAGGCAGAGTTTGCAATTGAGCCAAGATTGCGCCATTGCACTCCAGCATAGGGGTCGAGAGTGAGACTCGGTCTCAATAAATAAATAAATATCAAAATACAAAAATTAGGGCATAGTAGCGGGGGCCTGTAATCCCTGATTCTCAGGAGGCTGAGGCGGGAGAATTGCTTGAACCCAGGAGGTAGAGGTTGCAGTGAGCCAACATGGTACCACTGCACTCCAGCCTGTGCGACAGAGCGAGACTCTGTTTCAAAAAATAAAGAAAAAAAGAATTATTCATGGCATTCCAGATTTTTATTACTTCCTATGAATTTGTATACCTAGTAGGATACCATTAAGCACCTAAGGACCAGGATTCATGGCTGGGTTGTCAGGTTCTGTTTCAGTTTTCTCAGTCCAGTCTGGGCAGGAGGGCACACCTAGAGGGCGCAGTAAACCCTCTAAGCTACCAGATCTTGTATCTGGCCTGCAGAGGGTGCGCTATCCCCTTCTTAACCACCAAAGGTTGCGGGTGGGGGGTAGGGTGGGGATAACATCTCTTCCTTGTTTTGAATACATTGTGTTAGAGTTTTAGAAAATTACAGGGAAAAATGTTTAAATTTCACAAAAGCACAGAAGCATATTTAAAGTGTACTGTTTTCTTATTCAAAGCATTGTCAGGTCACAGGTGAGTTTTAGTCACATAGTTGAGAGCAGGTTTGGCAAATTCGTGGCACTAGAGATGTAGGAACCTGCTTCTTCATGGCCATGTCAGACGCATGTCCTCCATCTTAGAGTCTTTCTCCATGTAGTGCTCCTACAGCTACTGCAGTCTACTAACGTTGGCTTTGGAGAGGAAACCTGTTTGTAATCACTGGTTTCTTTATATATATATATATATATATATATATATTTTAAGTTCTGGGGTACATGCGCAGAACATGCAGGTTTGTTACATAGGTATACACATTCCATGGTGGTCTGAGGCATCTATCACCCCGTCATCTGCATTAGGTATTTTTCCTAGTGCTGTCCCTCCCCTATTCCCCCACCCCCCAGCAGGCCCTGGTGTGTGATGTTCTGCTCCCTCCATGTGTTCTCATTGTTCAACTCCTGCTTACGAGTGAGAACATGAGGTGTTTGGTTTTCCGTTCCTGTGTGTGTTTGCTAAGAATGATGGTTTCCAGCTTCATCCATGTCCCTGCAAAGGACATGAACTCATCCTTTTTTATGGCTGCGTAGTATTCCATGGTGTATATGTGCCACATTTTCTTTATCCAGTCTATCACTGATGGGTATTTGGGTTGGTTCCAAGTATTTGTTATTGTGAACATGCCTTAATAAACATACATATGCATCCGTCTGTATAACAGAATGCAATCACTGGTTTCTGATATCGTGAATTCTTTTCTGTGGTATAACCTTCAGTTATTTCAGAATAGAAATATTCAAACTTTTAGCTGGTAGAGGTTTAGATTATCCTTGTCTCTAAGTCTAGAAAGTTCTCTATACTTCCTAGAACTAGCTTTCTAGGACAGCCCTTGGTCCAAGGCTGCCCCTCTTCACTCTGCCTGCCCCAGTGGCTGCCTCTCTGGGTGTGAAAGACTGGCAGACATAGGCACCAGAGCTCACATAGTAAGGGATCATGGGGCTTCAGAGAGCCTTTGCTGACAGCAGTCTGTTTTGCTCTTACCCAAGAGGATTCTGCATCTGCAAGTCCTTTTAAATCCCACCTCCAGCCCATTCCTCTGGTCCCATTTTGGTGTATCTATACCTGTCAGGTGTCAGCCAGAGCTGACTGTGTTTCAGGGTTCATGTTCCTTTCTGTTTACTCCTTAAGGCTGGACAGGTAACAGGGTCACATCATGACAGCCTTATATACCACACAGAGGACTTTAGATTTTATCTTGTAGATAAGCCATGGGGAACTTGGAGGGATTTTAAGCAAAGGAGGGGTCTGATGGATTTTGTGTGATAGAAAGATAATTCAGGCAACAGACTAGAGATTGGTTAGAGGCAGGTAGGTCTGGAGATTGTGATGTTGGAAAGGACCCGTTGAGTGATGGAGAGGTGATAAGGGCTGAGCTAACAGTGGCAATGGCACTGGAGATACAGAAGGGAGATTAATATTAAAAATACTTGATAGAGTTACTAAGACTTAGTGATGGATTCATCCTCACGAAGGCAGCCACTGTATTTTGTCATTATTAGCAATATCTAGCCCAGTACCTGGCCTGTAGCAGGTGCTTAATAAATGTTTTTAAATGAATGAATGATCAATGTGGTGGCTAAGAAAGGGAAACATGGCTACGTATGGAAGAAGTTGTGTTTTGACCAGATAGACGATGGTCCCATTCACCTTGATAAATAATGTTGGAAGAGGGACCACTGTGAGGGAGAATTTCATGCATTTGGTTTGGAGATGTGTAATTTGAGGTGTCTTAGAGCTGTCAATGTAGAGATGTCAGTTAGGCAATTGGAGATATGGGCCTGGAACCTCAGGAGAAAGATCTCCTGACAGATGGATTTGGGAGAACTCAGCACACATAAATGGTAGTTAAATCCATGAGTGTTAGAGGACAAAAGAGATAATGAAGGACCTCTAAGAAACAGCAGCTTTGGGCCAGGCATGGTGGCTCACGCCTGTAATCCCAGCACTTTGGGAAGCTGAGGCAGGCGGATCACCTGAGGTGGAGAGTTTGAGACCAGCCTAACCAACATGGAGCAACCCCATCTCTACCAAAAATACAAAAAGTAACTGGGTGTGGTGGTGTGTGCCTGTAATCCCAGCTACTCGGGAGGCTGAGACAGGAGAATCGCTTGAACCTGGGAGGTAGAGGTTGCAGTGAGCCGAGATAGCACCATTACACTCCAGCCTGGGCAACAAGAGCAAAACTCCATCTAAAAAAAAAAAAAAAGAAAGAAAAAAGAAATAGCAGCGTTGAAGGATGGCCTGAAGATGGGGATACTGAGGGAAAACTAAGAAGTGGCCAGAAACAAGTGGCCAGAGGCCAGAGCCAGGTGTGTGGAAACCCAAGAGGCCCTCTTCCTGGTGAGAGAGATGCGCTCAGCTGTCACTCTGGTTCACACAGAACAGAATGGCACGCCTTGACCACAGTGAAGGTTCAAACCAGTCTAGGCAGGCTCAGGTTCTCTATCTCTAACTCAGAATCCTCTGCCTCTTAAGAGGATAGTTGGTCATTCAGACTCCTGTCATAATTCCTCCCATAATAGAAACCCAGAGTAAAATTAGCGTATCATTTCCTTCAAGAGATGTGATATGCTATGTCTTTATAAAGCCTGTCTAACACATTCTGTTATGACTGAATAAAAATGGATAAAGCCCAGAATGGAAGGAAACATAAGACATTAAAAAGTGATTATTTCTGAAATGTAGGTCAAAAGTGGTTTGTATTTTTGTCTTTGTTCTTTCCTATATTTTCCTCCAAGAGTAGGTAGAACATGTAAAATCTGAAAAGGAATCTTTTAAGTTATTTTTACATTGGAAGGCCTGAAATACAGACTGAACAATTTACCAAAGTCAGACTACACATTTTGGAAACGTGTAGAGAGCTGGCAGGTGATCGAGGTTGTCAAATGTCTTGATTTTTTTTTTTAACCGTTTGTATTAGTTAATTTTCAGGCTGCTGATACCCAAGGCATACCCAAGACTGGGAAGAAAAAGAGGTTTGATGAACTTATAGTTCCACATAGCTAGGGAGGCCTCATAATCATGGTGGAAAGCAAGGAGGAGCAAGTCACGTCTTACATGGATGGCAGCAGGCAAAGAGAGAGAAGTTGTGCTAGAGAACTCCTCTTTATAAAACCATCAGATCTCATGAGACTTATTCACTATCATGAGAACAGCATGAGAAAGACCAGCCCCCATGATTCAATTACCTCCAACTTTGTCCCTTCCGTGACATGAAAGGAATTATGGGAGTTACAATTCAAGATGAGATTTAGGTGGGGACACAGCCAAATGATATCACGTTTATGTTAGAATCCAGGTTTGGAAAATAATTATCCATATAGAATATCTGAAAACAGGCCGTTGTATATTCAGAAAATCCACTGCAGCCTCTTGGAGAATATACCTTTTGGTTCTGTGTAAAAATTCGCCAGGGTAAGTATCAAGGCCACCACATACAGCTGTGCAGGTTGTGCACTGAACAACTCCAGGGGCAGGGGATTCTTTTACTTAGAATGCAATATAAATGGTATCCTGTAGAGTTCAGCAGTACACAACCTACCTAAACAAACAACTGATAGACCTAGTGATGATTAAATGACATTTTAAAGACCTAGCCAATTACCTGCCAAAATGCTAACTTATCAATAGAATGCATTACTAAAGATTTGGCTGTGAAAAATTACAAACCTACAAAGTGCTCCAGAGGTAAGCAGTGTAGGAAATGTTAAATGTTTACTATTGTCATGGAAGATTATGATTAAAACATAATTTTTTTAAAAGGATAATTAGTTACACTTTTTGTTTTATTCACTAAGGGCCGGTTTCAGTTTCCAAGAAAAGTGTGTCCTATGTGCTAAGCAAGGAGGGAGGTGGAAACATCTCTGTCATTGTCCTTGGGGGTGCAGAAGAATCACTGGATGCCCATCCTGGAAAATTCACTCTGTTCATCCGCCAGCGGAAAGGATTTGTTAAAATTGCTTTGACCCATGGGTAAGTGGCTTTTTGTATAAAGTAGTGGGTCAGGAAAGTTAAGACAGTACTAAACAAACCACAAAGAAGTAAGGTAATTTTCTAGCCCTTAAAGACCTCCTCCAAGTCAATCTGACAATAAAAGCAGGTGTGGAAGTTCTTGGGGAATGGGATATGACCTTTTTACCACAGTAGCCCAATGCATGACATTCAGCAATTAAACTTCACTCCAAAAGCAAAACAAGAACCAACATTCTTCCTATACACACAGTGTAATTTTCCAGCCAAATAAACAAACAGTAGCCTTCCCTCTGTCACCAGGCTGGAGTGCAGTGGCACGATCTTGGCTCACTGCAACCTCCACCTCCCGGGTTCAAGCCATTCTCCTGCCTTAGCCTCTCGAGTAGCTGGGATTACAGGCACGTGCCACAGCACCCGGCTAATTTTTGTATTTTTAGTAGAGACAGGGTTTCACCATGTGGGCCAGGATGGTCTTGATCTGTTGACCTTGTAATCCACCCACCTTGGCCTCCTAAAGTGCTGGGATTACAGGTGTGAGCCACTGTGCCCAGCCTGGAACCCTTCTCTTCTTTTCTTTTTTTGAGACGAGATCTCACTCTTGTTGCCCAGGCTGGAGTGCAATGGCATGATCTTGGCTTTGCCTCCCAGGTTCAAGTGATTCTCCTGCCTCAGCCTTTCAAGTAGCTAGGATTACAGGCATATGCCATGACGCCCTGCTAATTGTTTTATATTTTTAGTAGAGATGGGGTTTCTCCATGTTGGTCAGGCTGGTTTCGAACTCCCGACCAGGTGATCTGCACACCTTGGCCTCCCAAAGGGCTGGAATTACAGGCTTGAGCCACTGTGCCTGGCCACCTGGAACCCTAATTTTCTATAGAATACAATTCCATCTGTCAGTGACTAGCCTACTGAAATTCCTCCCCAAAGAATGTCAAGTTTAAGGCAGTTTCAATGAACGTAAAATTACCAATATAGGAAGGCTTGGGCACATTAAAAAAAATTTTAAGGATTTTTCGCAAGAGTCTGCTGGACAGAATAAGTTATTTGAATCCTTTTCATTGAAAATTCTCATCTGTTCCCTTTGTTATTGCAGCGCCTATCTGGTCCCAGTGTTTTCTTTTGGTGAAAATGAACTGTTTAAACAAATTAGCAACCCTGAAGGCTCATGGCTCAGAACTGTTCAAGAGAAACTACAGAAGATCATGGGGTTCGCTTTGCCCCTGTTTCACGCCAGGGGAGTTTTTCAGTACAATTTTGGCCTAATGCCCTATAGGAAAGCCATCCACACTGTTGGTATGTACATAAAATGACTACAATTATTAGCTTACTTGAAGCATTGTTTCTTGTTATTGTCTGAGGTGCTAATGCAAGAAAAGTGGCTTTGAGTAAGAACTTTCTAAACTAATAACCCTGTAGATGTTATTTGAGTTTTGTTTCTAATATTCCTTTTGTTTATGAAATGACTACATTTTCCACTACAATAGGAACTGATTGTTTTCAAGAATACTTCTATTGGGCCAGGCGCAGTGGCGCATGCCTGTAATCCCAGCACTTTGGGAGGCTGAGGCAGGTGGATCATCTGGGTCGGGAGTTCAAGATCAGCCTGACCAACATGGAGAAACCCCATCTCTACTAAAAATACAAAATTAGCCAGATGTGGTGGCGCATGCCTGTAATCCCAGCTACTCAAGAGGCTGAGGCAGGAGACTCACTTGAACCCAGGAGGCGGAGGTTGCAGTGAGCTGAGATGGAGCCATTGCACTCCAGCCTGGGCAGCAAGAGTGAAACTGTCTCAAAAAAACAAAAACAAAACAAAATAAAAACGAAAACATGGATACTGCTGTTAAACTACAATAAAATAAAATCCAATTTTTGAAATAAAGTTTCTAATACTCTATAATAAATCTATTTCTTTGTGCCAGCTGATTATAACAGCAATTCTTTGATGACAAGTTCTATCAGAGTTTGTGGATAGATTAAAATTTCTGTGTGATAAGTGTCCTCATCATGTTCAGTTCACATAGGCATCAGTTTCTATAGCAAAAGCTTTTTTTTTTTGCAGCTATCTATATATATTCTGCTATAGACTCATTTTATTTTTTAATTTTTTAAATTTCAATAAGTTTTTGGGGAACAGGTGGTATCTGGTTACATGAATAAGTTCTTCAGTGGTGATTTCTGAGATTTTGGTGCACTCATCACTGGAGCAGTGTATACTATACCCAATGTGTAGTCTTTTATCCCTCCCTCACCTCCCACTCTTTCCCCCGAGTCCCCAAAGTCCACTGTAGCATTCTTAATGCCTTTGCATCCTCTTAGCTTAGCTCCCACTTATGATTGAGAACATACGATGTTTGGTTTTCCGTTCCTGAGTTACTTCACTTAGAATAATGGTCTCCAATTTTATCCAGGTTGCTGCAAATGCCATTATTTCGTTCCTTCTTATGGCTAAGTAGTAGTTCGTGGTGTGTGTGTGTATATATATATATATCACAATTTCCTTATCCACTCAATGATTGATGGGCATTAGGGCTGGTTCCATATTTTTGGGATAGCAAATTGTGCTGCTATAAACATATATGTGCAAGTATCTTTTTCGCATAATGACTTCTTTTCCTCTGGGTAGGTATACCCAGTAGTGGGATTGCTAGAAAAAATGGTAGTTCTACTTTTAATTCTTTAAGGAATCTCTACGGTTTTCCCTAGTGGTTGTACTAGTTTGCATTCTCACCAGCAGTGTGGAAGTGTTCCCTTTTAACCACATCCACACCAACATCTATTATTTTTTGAATTTTTGATTATGGCCATTCTTGCAAGGAGTAAGGTGGTATCGCATTATGATTTTGACTTAACATTTCCCTGACCGTGAGTGATGTTGAGCATGTTTTCATATGTTTGTTGGGCATTTGTATATCTTCTTTTCAGAATTGTCCATTCATATTCATAGCCCACTTTTTGATGGGATTGTTTTGTTCTTGCCGATTTGTTTGAATTCCTTGTCAATTCTGGCTGTTAGTTAGACCCATTTTATTTTAAAAAGTTGCATGTTTGGGAGAATCCAGTTGGAGAAGGAGGGTGAAGACCATGTTGATAGAAATACTGAGGAGTTAGCCAAGTGTGGTAGCACATACCTGTAATCCCAGCACTTTGGGAGGCTGAGACAGAAGGATTTCTTGAGCCCAGGATTTTGAGATCAGACTGGGCAACAAAGCTAGACCTTATTGCTACAAAACATTTTAAAAATTAGCTGGACACCATGGCATGTGCTTGTAATCCCAATGCTTTGGGAGGCTGTGGCAAGAGGAGCACTTGAGCCCAGGAGTTGGAGATTGGAGTGAGCTATGACTGCACCATGGCACTCTAGCCTGGGTGACAGAGCAAGACCCTGTCTCAAAACAAACAAACAAACATAAAAACCCAGGAGCAAAGTATTTAGCTCCTCGGATTGGAAGAGGATTGGAGAGCTAAGATGAGAAAGTGCTGAGCCACGCACTAATAGCAGAATTACTAAAACTATAAACTTAATATGAAGCTAGAAGTAATATGTTCACCATGGATAGCCCATTAAGTGAAATTCAAATATAGTCAAATATTGTTTTTGGTCTGTTTCGCTAGGCTAGGATTTTACTACCCTCAGTTTATAAGCGGTTTCCATTTCATATGCAATCACATGAAGGGAAGGGGAGGGGAGTAGGGAGAGGGGAGGGGAATAGGGGGAGGGGACGGGATGGGAGTAGGGGGAGAGGAGGGGAGGGGAGTAGGGTCAGGGGAGGAGAAAGGGTTCTTTACATTGGTAGGCCTGTCTTGATGGCTTGTGGCTGATGCTCCGGCACTAGCGACATAGAGATTGATCTTGGCATTGCGAAGTCATTTATTATGCAGCAGCTGGATGTACAGAAGGAAGTGGTGTGGGTTTGAGGTCTGACTCTGAATGACTTTGAATGTTTCATTTATCTTCTCTGAACCTCGGAGTTTACAGCTATGAAAGAAGAGACCGCTATAATGATTCTGTCTTCTCACAGGGTTATTATGGGGATTAAATGTCTGGGATTAATTATTGGGAAGGCACTCTAGACTCTAGGTGCTAGGCAAATGCAGGTTGGTAAAGGGAGGAAAGGCCTCCTGACCAGCTTGTTGAGAGCTTTCAAATGTGTTTCCATTTCGCTGTGTAAGTAACTTGCCAAAATGTTAATCTCAATCAAATCATGAGGAAATAATCAGACAAATCCAGATTGTGGGACATTATACAGAACAACTGGCCTGGACTCTTTAAAAATATCAGTGTCGGTCAGGTGCAGTGGCTCATGCCTGTAATCCCAGCACTTTGAGAGGCCAAGGCAGGCAGATCGTGAAGTCAGGAGATCGAGACCATCCTGGCTAACAGTAAAACCCCGTCTCTACTAAAAATACAAAAAATTAGTCAGGCGTGGTGGCATGCACCAGTAGTCCCAGCTACTCATGCGGCTGAGGCAGGAGAATCTCTTGACTCGGGGAGGTGGAGGTTGCAGTGAACTGAGATCACGCCACTGTACTCCATCGTGGACAACAGAGCGAGACTCTGTCTCAAAAAAAAAAAAAAAAATCAATGTCATGAGACAAGAGGGAGGGGGTCCTGCGAGTCATACAACAGCTGTTGTGAATTGACAAGAAAACAACTATGAATGGTACAGAGATGATTGATAAAGTTTGAATTTGGATTAAGTACAAAATAATAGTGTGAAGAGGTGACATTTCTTGAGTGTAATAATGGTGTTGTTATAGAGAACACTATTTTTGTTTTTAAGTAATACTGCAGAAGTATTTAGGGATGATTCACATGATTGAATCATTGATGTCCACAACTTACTTTCAAATGACCCTACAAAAATAGAAATAATACTGCATGTGTATATACATACACGTGTGCGCATGTGCGCAAAGTATTAGAAATTGGTGCACCTAGATGGGGGTGGGCAAGTCTTATTGTATTCCTTCTGAAGATTTGACTTTTTTTTTTTAAATAACAAAGATAAGTAAGGGAATGCATTTTATTTAAATAAAATTAATTTGAAACCATATGAGGACAAAAGTAATCCATTGTGTTTTAAGTCATTATTATATTCTGACGGAAAAATGCAGAGTGAACCCAGGAGGTGGAGGTTGCAGTCACTCCAGCCTGGGTGACAGAGCAAGACCTTGTTTCAAAATAAATAAATAAATAAATACAAAATAAAGTCCAGGCAAGGTGGCTCATGCCTGTAATGCCACCACTTTGGGAGGCTGAGGCGGGCAGATCACCTGAAGTCGGGAGTTCGAGACCAGCCTGACCAACATGGAGAAACCCCGTCACTACTAAAAATACAAAATTAGCTGGGCATGGTGGTGCATGCCTGTGATCCCAGGTACTCGTGAGGCTGAGGCAGAAGAATCACTTGAACCCGGGAGGCAGAGGTTGCAGTGAGCAGAGATGGTGCCATTACACTCCAGCCTAGGCAATAAGAGTGAAACTCGTTTCCAAAAAAAAAAAAGTGTGTAGAAAAAAAAAAAGGCAGACTAAGTAAGGGATTTAGTAAAATAGAAAAAAAAAAGGAGAAAAGAACTTAAGTTTTCATTGTAAATTAATATTGTTAAGGGCACTAGTGTGGTATTGTAGGGGAGGTGTTGTATGTTGCAAACTTTACCTCTAGCCTGTTAGGGTCACTGGCTGGGCCTGAGAATGAAGTTGACATGAGCCTGCAGGAGAAAAGCACACAGTTTTGCAAGCACGTGGGAACCTCCATAAGAAAATGAAGACCCAGAGAAGTGGCAGGGGCTGAGTTTATATACGAGGTTCAATAAGGAAAGGCAATTGTGGAAAAATAGCTAAAGTCAATGGAGAGACTAAAAGAAGATCAGTTGTTTTAACAAGGTCTGAACAGATTTCTCTTTGCCTGTGTCCACATTTCTGGTGATAATGTTCCTTCCTTCCTACTACAGGGAGGGGATCTTTTGCGAGGAATTTTGTTTCCTGCTTTCAAGAAGAAAAGGGGAGGTTAGACTGCTGTTCTTGTACCTGAGGGTTTGTTTTTTTCAGTGCCTTTAGCTCAAAATAATCTCTGTGCCAAAGTGACATATTTTAGGGTGGCATATTCTTCCACCTTTCAGCACCCAGGACGACATGTCAATGCTCAATGAATGTTCATGAGTGAGTGTGTCTGTATGTGGACTATATACACATACTTACTTGTCCACATGCTGACACTGGGCATCTTTTGAGCTTCCATCATAAGCCACAGGTGAGCCCTGATTTGTGCTCTGGCTTCATCTGACACCCAGGTTCCTGCTCTTTTTTTTTTTTTTTTTGAGACAGAGTCTCACACTGTCGCCTGGGCTGGAGTGCAATGTCATGATCTTGGCTCACTGCAACCTCTGCCTCTGAGGTTCAAACGATTCTCCTGCCTCAGCCTCCCAAGTAGCTGGGATTACAGGTGTCTGCCACCATGCCTGGCTAATTTTTTGTATTTTTAGTAAAGATGGGGTTTCACCATCTTGGCCAGGCTAATCTTGAACTTCTGACCTCGTGAGCCACCCACGTTGGCCTCCCAAAGTGCTGGGATTACAGGCGTGAGCCACCTTGCCCGGCCTGGTTCCTGCTCTTTTTAACCCTTGTTGGCCACATAGCCCCTGCCTGTTTTTTCTCTGGTGTACAGCTATGTGGCAGCTTGAAGAGCAATTCCTGCATGAGATTATTAGAGCAATCAACTCTATGGAATTTTTATGATTACAGAAAAATATAACAAAGATTTTTTTCCGCTATGAAAAATCTACTACTTACCTCCACAAGAAAAAATAATAATGCCCATTTCTAAATGCTTCTCCAGCTGCATATACCTACCACAGCCCACAAAGCTCCCTTATCTTAGGTAAATAGCGCATAGCACCGTAGAAATTGGAGCAAGATTGCTGTTAAGGCAATATATGCACAAGTGGCCTTGAATTGTTGGAGGGAATCGGAAAATAGAGCAGCTGAGCATACCAGCTATAAAAAGCAGTGCAACATAAACAAAAGCTGTGATTCCTGACTCTGCCACAAGTGGGCGTTGGCAGATTTTTTTTCCAGGGCAAAGAATTCTATTTCCAAGAGCAGCCTGATGCAGCTGTTGTTTTCCCCCCTTTGTTTTATAAAAAGGGAGTTTTGCAGAAGTTTGCAACTAGCTTAGTCTTACGTTGAAAACATTTTTTCTTCTCCTTAGTACTAAAAAGATCTTTCTGTGGAGAGAGAAAATTCTGGTCTTCTAGGGCTCCAGGGACCCTTTTAAGAATATACTAATTTGCAATAACTCAGTATAGAACAATTCCAAGTAGACTTTTTTTTTTTTGAAACGAAGACTTGCTCTGTCACCCAGGCTGGAGTGCAGTGGCACAATCTCGACTCACTGCAACCTCCACCTCCCGGGTTCAAGTGATTCTCCTGCCTCAGCCTCCCAAGTAGCTGGGGATACAGGTGCTACTGTTGTACTGGCCCGAGCATAGAAAGTTAACACCAAGACAAAAGTATGCCAAATTGCAGGCTCCTTATTGCCGGCGGCCACGGAGGACTCGCGTCTCTCCAACCCGTGGCCCCGGAAGGAGGGTGTCAAGACCTTTTATGCCTGTAAACCACCTTGGGGGTGAGGGTGAGGGGCGGGGGTTGGGGTGAGAAGCTTCAGACATTCCGAGGGCCGGTGGATTCCGTAAATCACCTCCTGGGCGGAGATGAGGGTGAGGGGCTCCGGTCAGGGACTGAGGCTTTGGATATTCTGATTGTTACTTAAGTGGTTTACAGAGGTCAAGATAAGTGTTAGTGTACACATTGTCTGGGTATGGGTGGAAATTACAGATCTTAGTTACTTATTACAAGTCGCAGGGGCCAAGATGGCGTGGGTTTGGACTGCTTGCCTGTCACATCAGGGTTACAGAGAGCAGTTTCAACAGAAAGCCGAGGTATGGTTGAGGTATGCAGTTTTATGGGGCTTTTACCATGTCACACTACCACCACACCCAGCTAAGTTTTTGTATTTTTAGTAGAGATGGGGTTTCATCATATTGGCCCGGCTGGCCTCGAACTCCTGACTCCATGATCTGCCCGCCTCAGCCTCCCAAAGTGCTGGGATTACAGGCATGAGCCACTGCACCCGGCCCAGATCTTTTTATGTGACCCTCACAGCACTGGAGTTGGGGATGGCAGGGATGTTTTTTATACTGGTTTCACAGATGAAGACCTTGAGCTCTAATGACAAGTAAGAGTTAAATGTGATGAAAGCTTACAACTCTTAGGCTGAGACCCCAAGTAACTGAGTATTGGGCCTAAGGGGTTATGGGTAGGTTATGATACTGTTATAGGAAAGGGGTCTGATCCAGACCCCAAGAGAAGGTTCTTGGATCTCACGCAAGAAAGAATTCAGGGCAAGTCCATAAAGTGAAAGCAAAGGAATAGAAGAAGGGCCACTGCATAGACAAAGCATCCCTGAGGGCCACTGGTTGCCCATTTTTATGGTTGTTTCTTGATTGTATGTGAAACAAGGGGTGGATTCCTTATGCTTGGCCTTTTAAACCATAGAAGGTAACTTCCTGACGTTGCCATGGCGTTTGTAAACTGTCATGGTGCTAATGGAAGCGTAGCAGTGAGGATGACCAGAGGTCACCCATTGCCATCTTGGTTTTGGTTGGCTCCTTTACAGCAACCTGTTTTGTCAGCAAGGTCTTTATGACCTGTATCTGTGCCAACCTCCTATCTCATCCTATGACTTAGACTGCCTTCATCATTTGGAAATGCAGCCCAGCAGGTCTCAGCCTTATTTTACCCAGCCCCTGTTCAAGATGGAATTGCACTGGTTCCAATGCCTCTGACAACAGGGCTAGGATTTGAGGCAAGCTGGGGACCCTTAGAGCCAAGTCCCTGATCAGCTGTTCTCTCCATCTGTCCTCCCTTTTGCAGAAGGTGAAGTGACCATCTTAGAGCCATGAGGGTACATGGATACCTCAATGTCCTCATCTCTCTGCCTTTGGCTGGAGCCCATTCCCTGAAGTTTTATATTTCTGACACTGCCATTCAGGTTCATGACGTTTTTCCGTGGACTGGCTAATTAGCCTTCCTGTGTCCCTTGTTCTCATTTGTAAAACATGGACAGTAATGGCTGCCTTGCTAGGTTGTTCCAGGGATTTGACTTAAAGACATCTAGGAGACTCTTAGATAATAGCTTTATTTCCAATACAGGCACAAGTTAGCTTCAGGGTAGCTCTATTGGAGCTGAACTATATTGGTAGCAGGTTGTTTTCTCCTACTAATGGGCTGGTAGCTTTTGTGGGAAGTAGAAAAGTTCCTCTTTGAAGTTTCCTTTCTTGTTAAAGAGTAAGTGTGCTAATAACTTTGGTAAGCCCTATCCTATGTAGCTGTCAGACATGCCATGCTTACAGGCACGTAGTACATTCTGTGTCCTTGTACTTTAACCAAAATATCTGAGCTGGACGTGCTTACAGCCATGTCTCAGCTCTCCATTGCTTTTACCTGCTTAGAAAAGTTTTAAGTTGTTAGCCAATCGGGTTTTAGTTTAAATTGTGAGGTCTGGCTCCAGCCAACAGAGATCAGACACAGCAGTAAGGATGACCCCAAATGTGTAAGGGATAACTTTGTGTGTTTTCCTTTGCTCATTGTACTCTCGTGGCAAGATGGCTGGCGAGGATACCCTTCCTGCAGTCCAGGAAGTAAAAATTGCATTGCTGAAAGATCCTTTGTCTCAGTGCTAATTTTTCTTTGCTGCGCCGAGCATCCGTTTCCAACAGCTTTCAACCTCATTTCCCTGAGATGGGCTTTTCTGAGTTCTTTAGTAAAGATATGATTATGATCTGTGCTCTGTTACTTCTGGCTTCATCCCTAAAAAGCAATTAAGGAAGATTTCTTACTCTCTAATCCAGTTTGGGGTTAATTTAGGAAGCAGGGGCAGGAATGCTGGGTTTAAGTAGTATTAATTTCCTGGGGTTTTTTTTGAGTGTAGTTTAGGAACTTTCAGCTCCTCACTTTTCCTGCAACTAAATAAGGCAAAGACAAGTAGACTATTTCTGTCTCACAGTTTAAAGGGAAAAGTCTTATGATCATAAATTCACTCTAGACTGGGCTCACGCCTGTAATCCTAGCACTTTCTGAGGCTGAGGCAGGTGGATCACCCGAGGTCAGGAGTTTGAGACCAGCCTGGCCAACATGGGAAACCCCATCTCTACTAAAAATATAAAAATTAGCCAGGCGTGGTGTTCCTGTAATCCCAGCTACTCAGGAAGTTGATTGCTTGAATGTGGGGGGTGGGGGTTGCAGTGAGCCAAAATTTGCCACTTTACTCCAGC
The DNA here is from genome assembly GCA_004027835.1 of Alouatta palliata. Classification (NCBI taxonomy): domain Eukaryota; kingdom Metazoa; phylum Chordata; class Mammalia; order Primates; family Atelidae; genus Alouatta; species Alouatta palliata. The sequence goes on along the minus strand of PVKV010005498.1, from coordinate 38,863 downwards.
CTGAGCAAAAAAGCAAGACTCCGAGACTCCATCTCAAAAAAAAAAGAATTCATTTTATACGAGCATGTTTGATCTCTCTGGACGAACCATCTGAAATGCAGTAAAACTATTAATGAGAAAAGAACAGGACTGAAATTAGCTATAGGATAGCTCAGAGGAAAGAAGACTCACTAATTCAGAATGTCTGAGTCCTAGCTAAAGTAAGCAGAGAACAACACACTTCATCTTCTTAGACCATTGTGTCTTTTTATTAGTCCCATACCACCCCCACCCTGAATAGTTACATTGACTCTCTCATTGGAATAATATCACTAAAAAAACAGAAGCTATATCAATAAAACCACAAATGTGCTCGTAGATTTGCATGTAGATTTCTCAAACAACAGGAAGAAAGCTTCAAGATCTTGGAGTTCTACTCTTTTATCCTATGCATGTGAAAATTAAGACCAGAGAGACTGGCTATGGTGGCTCACGCTGACCCAGGACTTTGAGAGGCTGAGGCGAGTGGATCACTTGAAGCCAGGAGTTCGAAACCAGCAAGGCCAACATAGTGAACCCCGTCTGTACTAAAAATACAAAAAAAAAAAAAAAAAAAAAAATTGGCTGGGTGTGGTGGCACATGCCTGTAATCTCAGCTACTTGGGAGGCTGAGGCACCAGAATTGCTTGAATTCAGGAGGTGGAAATTGCAGCGAGCTGAGATCGTGCCATTACACTCCAGCATGGTTTAACACAGAAGGAGAGGAAATAAAGGAAAATGAAAGGAAAAAGGAGGGAGGGAGAGAGGGCGGGAAGGAAGGAAGGAAAATTAAAGCCAGAGAGAAAGTCACTTGCTCAGTGGAAGGAAGGAGGGAGGGAGGGAGGAAGGGAGGAGGGAGGGAGGGAGGGAGGAAGGAAGGAAGAAAGGAAGGAAGGAAGGAAAATTAAGGCCAGAGAGAAAGTCACTTGCCCAGTGCACTTGCTGGTGAACTGTGACTTGACTCAGCCCAGCCTGGTGATTTTGTGCAATTCCCGTTCCCAGTTCCACCTCATCACTACATTAGCCTCTGCTAGTCCGTATCTGCGGCCACCCCTGACAGTGATATGATTGCTTCCAGTTCTTTGCATTGGGTTAAACAGGACTTATGTCTACTAAATTTGACATCCAAGCTATCAAAGAAAACCACTTGAGATTTTTGAGGCGATAGCTGGTTAAATTCTTAGCAATCTGAGAATATTAGTGTTGCAGTAAGGGTGTGTGTGTGTGACTCCTTCTCTGTGCCTCCTGAGCTCCCATACTGATGTCATTTATCACTTTCTGCCTTCACTGTGAATTAACGTTTGCTCATTTTTTACTTAGCTAACCACCTACTCTTACTGACATGAATCAGAGCCTCGTATGTGACATGGGGTGACTCAGGGTAGGACAAAGATCGCTCCACTGTGAGTCCTGTTCATTACCTAGAGCCCACCTGACCTCATGCCCAAGCTAATGAGGTCAGAGGCAGCAGTTTGCCACCTTACTGAACATCCTGTACATATTCAACGCTTGGCATCAGTAGCAGTATCTGACCAGCAGGGGACGCAGTGAGTGCAAGCGCGAAAGCCATGGGAATTTTGGTGTTTTCTAAAAATCAGAGACAAGTGAGATGTTATTATGTAAAGACCTTTTAAAATATGTATAGAGGTTGCCAGATTTGTTTTTAATTAGTATATTTGGAAAAATACAAATGTATTCTCATTTGTAGAAAATTTATATAATACAGTTAGAGTGAAATTTCCCCATTCCTACTTCGTTTCTGAAAAATGTTTCTCTCTCTTCCCAGACATTTTCCACGCACTAAAAACGTATAATACTTCTAGAAATATAAACTTTTTTCAAAAATGGATCGTGCTGTATTATTTTGCAAATTATTTTTCCACTTAATACCTTTTAGAGATCTAAAATGTGTGTATTTGTGTGTTTGTGTACACATATTTATATTATTTCATTGTTTAAAAATTTCTGCCTAGGATTCTATTTAATTACTATTATATGGTTTATTTAACAGCTTTTCTATTGAGACATTAGTTGTTTTTCAATTATCCACTATTACAAACAGTGGAATCCATGTAATTCTTGTGTATTTCTCTAATATAGATACTTAGCTGTGAAGATATATAGTTTTTAATTGTTTATAAAGACATTCTAGCTGGGCGTGGTGGTGTGTCTCTGTAGCCCCAGTACTCGGGAGGCTGAGGCAGGAGAATTACTTGAACCTAGGAAGCAGAGGTTGCAGTGAGCCAAGATCGCGCCATTGCACTCCAGCCTAGGTGACAGAGTGAGACTCCGTTAAAAAAAAAAAAAAAAAAAAGACATTCAAAAGAGGCAGACTAGGCCCGGGTCAGGTGACTCATGCTTGTAATTCAAGCACTTTGGGAGGCCCAGGTAGGCAAATCACTTGAGGTCAGGAGTTCAAGACCAACCCTGACCAACATGGCAAAACCCCATCTCTACTGAAAATACAAAAAAAAAAAAAATTAGCCAGGCATGGTGGTGGGAGCCTGTACTGTAATCCCAGCTACTCAGTGGAAGGCTGAGGTAAGAGAATTGCTTAAACTCAGGAGGCAGAGATTGCTGTGAGCCAAGATTGTGACATTGCACTCCAGCCTGGGCGACAGAGTAAGACTCTGTCTCAAAAAAAGAGAGAGAGAGAGACTACAGGACTGCCATGTGACTCGAGGATTCACAGTAATAATCAGGGCACTGTGGTCTGGCTGTCAACTGTCCCAGAGGGAGGAAGTTGGTGACGTGGACCCACAGCTATGTCCACTCACCTCCCAGCTGCAGTCAGCACAGTAGCTCATTTGACTCCAAGTCAAAACCACCAGGGTCCTGACAATGCAGTGTCTGCTGTGGAAGAAAGTTCTTTATTTGTTATCGGATGGAATGGTGTGACCACTGTAGGCACCCAGTGAAACGAAGCAAGGATTGGATGAGCAGGCTCGAGGGATTCTGTTTGGCAGTTGTGTGCACAGCTGTGCATTACAGGCGGCGGTCTGTGGTGGAGTGGTTTTAGTTCCTCACGTATGATGTATTCTCTGTTTCTGCAGTTGGCCGCCCGATCCCTGTGCGTCAGACTCTGCACCCGACCCTGGAGCAGGTTGAGGAGTTACATCAGACCTATATGGAGGAGCTTAGGAAATTATTTGAGGAGCACAAAGGAAAGTATGGCATTCCAGAGCACAAGACTCTCATTTTTAAATGACTGGACTGAAATAAGGCATAAAGAAGGACAACTGTGGGAATAAGTATTTTAAATAAGTTTATTTTTTCTTTTGCCTGTGGCGTCAGATTTGCAACAGAAAAGTATCATTTATGGTGATGAATGCTGATGTATCTGTGGTAAACACAAATGCAGTAGATGACTGTGGGATAAGGTTGGAGATGAGTATCAGACTTTTAATAATTTTCCTTGCTTATGAAGGCTAAATCATTTTACAGGTTATGAGCAGGTTTAGAATTATTCATGTGCTCTGAAAAGAAAGCTTCAAAAAATAATTAGACCTGACCGGGGGTGATGGCTCTTGCCAGTAATCCCAGCACTTTGGGAGGCTGAGGCAGGCAGATCACTTGAGGTCAGGAGTTTGAGACCAGCCTGGCCAACATGGTAAAACCCTGTCTCTACTAAAAATACAAACATTAGGCTGGGTGTGGTGGCTGACGCCTGTAATCCCAGCACTTGGAGAGCCTGTGGTGGGGTGGATGACCTGAGGTTGGGAGTTCAAGACAAACACGGAGAAACCCCATCTCTACTAAAAATGCAAAATTAGCAGGGTGTGGTGTTGCATGCCTGTAATCCCAGCCACTCAGAGGCTGAGGCAGGAGAATCACTTGAACCCGGGAGGCGGAGGTTGTGGTGAGCCAAGATCATGCCATTGCACTCCAGCCTAGGTGACAGAGACTGTCTCAAATAATACTAATAATAATTAGACCCTTTTACTAAACATCACAATAACTTAAGGTGGCGTTTTCGTGAAGTGTGGCAGCTGGCGTTCACCACAGCCAGCCATTTGGAAGAAAGTGTATAAAATAGTTTGCCATATACAGCTAGAGGAAATATTTTTTTCTGCTTGAACAGGTCATTTGTTAATGACTAAAGACACTTTTAATACTTAGTTTGAGCCTTTGGTCATACCAACAACACATTTTTATACAATAGTGCAGGATTTTTATGCCATTTTCAAAATGGGATGAATTGGTCATACAAAAACTCATGTGGACGGGAACTGTCTCCTCACTTCTATTTATGCTTAGAATCATGCTCTTTTGCTGTAGAGAAGGTAATCTATTTGGAAGATAGGCTTTTCCACATGATTTAGGACTAGAAATTCTGGAAATTCCAAATCAGAAAATTTCAAAAAGGTTTCATGCTAATAGAAATGGTGTTAATTTCCTTCCTGAATGGCCTTTTCATTATAAAATTTTCTCTAAAAGAAAGTACCCTCCCTGGTGAGATATGTCCAGTTCATAGTTTGCCAGGCTTCAGACTCTTCTCTGACCCAGTATGATCAGGGATCTTGCCCTTCCTGCTTGCTGATGTCCCCTCAGTGCCCAGGTAAGCTTATGGCGCTTAGTAGGCACAAAATAAGTATTTGTTTGATGAGTATATTTGTAGCTGAACATGCAAACAAACTTTGCCATTAAGCTGAGAATTTTTAGAGCCGCACCATAGAAAGAGACCTGTTTTAAGATAAGACCAACCTAACCGGGCTTGGTGGCTCACGCGTATAATCCCCAGCACTTTGGAAGGCTGAGGTGGATGCATCACCTGAGGTTGGGAGTTCGAGACCAACCTGACCAACATGGAGAAACCCTGTCTGTACTAAAAAATACAAAATTAGCCGGGCATGGTGGCAGATGCCTGTAATCCCAGCTACTTAGGAGGCTGAGGCAGGAGAACCTCTTGAACCCAGGAGGTGGAGGTTGCAGTGAGCTGAGATCGTGCCATTGCACTGCAGAAGGAGAATATTTGCTGTGTCTGATTGTTCTGCATCGGTAATCAACAACTGGTAAACCAGTTGATAGGGAGCAAGAGGTTTCTGATAATTAGTCACTAAGTGTTAAGTAGCTAGTCAGTCAGTGGACAAGAAGAATGTCTATTTCCAAACCATGCCCACTGCTAGATGTGGGTGTTTGTAGGCACCTTCATGGAATTGCCTCCCCACTTATTGGAAATATGTCTTCAGGTTTCCAATTTTTAAATACTCAGCTCTGGGCTAGAGCCTGGATTGAGATTTAGTCACAGCAAAGCACAATCATGCTGGATAATGCCTTAAGAAGGAAAGCATGTCACCCCCCCCACCACACACACACACACACACACACACACACACACACACACACAAAACCTGGAAACTTCTCAGTTGTTCTACAGGAAGTTTTTTAGGCCAGAATCCCTTTGATTTCACCCTAGTTGAGCAATCCAGGAGTCCACTGACCTGTGGGCTTGAAATTAGTTCAATTTTGATCAAAGCAGGGCCTTCCACTTATTTTTAAATACCCATGAGTTGGACCGGGCGTGAGGGCTCATGCCTGTAATCCCAGCACTTTGAGAGGCTGAGGTGGGCAGATCACTTGAGGTCAGGAATTCGGGACCAGCCTGGCCAACATGGTGAAACCCTGTCTCTACTAAAATATACAAAACTAGCCAGGCATGGTGGTGTGCACCTGTAGTCCCAGCTACTTGGGAGGCTGAGGGAGAGGAATTGCTTGAACCCAGGAGGCAGAGATTGCAGCGAGCCGAGATCACGCCACTGCACTCCAGCCTGGCGACAGAGCAAGACTCGTCTCACAAAACAAAATAAAACTAAACTAAACAAAAACCATGAGTTGTATCCACTTGGCCAGGTTATTAAAAGCCCATGCCACATCATCTTTGTGATTTCACAGAGGTATGAGTTTTAATCTCACACTTAGTGTGAGATTGAGAGGCCAAGCTGACCACCCAACATCAGCTGAATTATCTGTCAGTCAGTCAAAGCCCATGCTTGTAAATCAGAGGCATTAAAAAGTGAAAAAAAGTTTGCTCACATGAAATTATCTAAAATTTTGCGATAAAAAATCTAGGTATAAGCAACTGTAATTTTGGCATACATAAAATGTTCCTTTTCAGTACACATGGTAGGGGGTAGGGAGGATGGGGTTATCTCTTTACATATTGCAAGATTTAGAGGTCTTAATTCGGCCATGCCAGAAATCTTTTCATGTATGCAAAGCATACCCGTAAGTTCCATGTAGTCCTGTAGATTGCAAATGAATTTTTTGATATGAATTTTTGCTACCAGACAACTGTTGGACATATTCACTGGTATGGTTTGATGGAGATCTCTTCCATTGTAAAGGTTCCCATCAACTAGGTAATTGCACATAAATTTTAAACAGCAGCCAGGTACAGTGGCTCATGCCTCTAATCCCGGAACTTTGGGAGGCCAAAGTGAGTGGATCATCTGAGGCCAGGAGTTCGAGACAAGCCTGGGCCAACATGGTGAAACCCCGTCTCTACTGAAAATACAAAAATTAGCCGGGCATGGTAGTGCACACCTGTAATCCCAGCTACTCGGGAGGCTGAGGCAAGAGAATCACTTGAACCCGGGAGGCAGAGGTTGCAGTGAGCTGAGATCGCACCACTGCACTCCAGCCTGGGTGCAGCCTGGGTGACAAGAGAGAAACTCCATCTCGAAAAAAAAAAATTTTTTTTTAAACAGCAAAGCAAAACAATGATAACAGAAATAACCCTGTAACACTGTAAGAGAAACATTTCCTTGGGAAAACGTGCATGTATGCTGTTTGATTTGGACATTTTTCCCTGTGTTTCCATTACGCATTGAGTACAGCCTGAGTCATTGCTTTTGTCTTGCAGCTAGAAGCATATGAAATTGTTGATGACCAGCTAAGTCTATTTTGCTCGCGTTGAAGGTTGCAGCTTCAGTGCTTATGAAGGACAGCCAGGTTTGCCCTTTTCAAAGGGGAACAGTGAATGATGCTAGATATTTTGCTGGAAATCCCTGGCAACTACTATGAAAACAGTCCAAATGTGTATACTTTAGGGATGATGGGTGAACCTTTATTGTATGCACAGGATTAAAAGTGAAATCCCTGCTTTCCGTGGAATGTACGTTTCTATCATAAGAAGCATGAAGATGCAATCTGGTTATAATGTCCACACGTCTGTAACTTTACATTTCTTTCAAACTACCTCACTGATGCAGCCTACTAAAGTTTGTGATAAAGTTGAAAACTGTTTTGGGGTGCATTAGCTCATATACTTTTCCTCTGACAAGAGATACCATTGACAGGATTTGTTGACTGGCTGCTTTTTCCAATAGCCCAAGATGGCTGGTTCTCATATTTGTAGGTTTTTTTGTTGTTGTTTTTGGGTTTTTTTGAGGTGGAGTTTCACTCTTGTTGCCCAGGCTGGAGTGCAATGGCGTGATTTCAGCTTACTGCAACCTCCACCTCCTGGGTTCAAGTGATTCTCCTGCCTTAGCCTCCCAAGTAGCTGGGATTACAGGTATGTGCCACCACGCCTGGCTAATTTTGTATTTTTAGTAGAGATGGGGTGGTTTCACCATGTTGATCTGGCTGGTCTCAAACTCCCGAACTCAGGTTATCCACCCACCTCAGCCTTCCAGAGTGCTGGGATTACAGCATATTTGTTTTTTTAACCTAAGTGGCCAAATGTCTATTTGTAGGGCTGGAGGAGTTACTTCAAGTAGAATTTGTATATCTTTGTAAGGGAGAAAAACAGAGCGACTTCTAAAATAACCAACCAGTTGCTCTAGTTTCTCTAGGAGAGCAAACACAGAAGCAGTTCTTTATATTAAAAACAAAGGGATTTCTCTAGTACCTTATATTTTTGTTGTTATAGTCAACCCTTCCCGAACACCTGCAGCTTAGTGCCTTACAGTCTTATGTCAAAAGGAGAAAGTTTATCTCCATCCATGTTAACCCATAGGATGATGACTTCCTCAGTAGCAGAATCTGGGTCTTGTTGGCATTTCGATCATGACCCGGACAGAGGTGGTCTCTAGCAGTTTCTTGGGGAATGTTTGTGCACTAACCTGGAAATCTTGTGGACTGTGCCAAAGAAGCCAAATTTTAGCACTAGAAGGGACTTCACCATCTGTCTAATTGTTCCCCCTGCCGATGAAGCAGTTGAACCCCAGTGAAGTTTCATGCAGATGAAAAATAACTCCATCTTCGTATTACTCTGCCCCAGATTAAGCAGGCGGTACTGCTAGTCCATGATTGCTGATTAATAAACCTAAAAATCCACCTATAAAACAGAAGTGTCAAAAAAAAGTAGAGTGTGATTAAAAATCCACTTGAAGTAAGGGATTAAACAATGCTGAAGCAGCTATCTTATTGGCACTGAGAACATTTTTCTTTTTGGGGGCCGGTATACAACATTGTTGATTTTTCCCTTTTGTGAGAGCTATTTTGGTGATGTGTCTTGGGCAAAGTCCAAGTTTTCAACAACAAGTTTAGCCTCTAGAGCCTTATGTATTGGAGGAGTGAATAAGGCAAGGTGTCATATGCCCATGACAACTGACAGACCCAAAAAAAAATCTTCATCAGTCGTGCTGTGATCATTAATGCAGGCCAGAGCAATCCTGCTACTCAACAGAGGTGGAGGCCAAGCTTCTGTCACCTGAGTGACAGTGCTAAGCCCAGACTCAATTCTGGCTCCAGGCTTATTCAGCTGGGTTATCACAGCATTTTTTTTTTTAATAGCTCTTAGATTCTGGTTAAGAATCATCTTAGGCGCTCTTGAGAACAGACATAAACCTGATGTTCCCGCTGTTCCCAAGGACTACATAATTCTCTCCTACTCCATTTCCAGACCAACTTGGAGCCTTAGATCTTTCTGGTTGGATTCCAGACGCTGCAGTATGGGTGTGCAGTGATGTAGGGACAATCAGACCACAAGAACCTGGTTGCCGCACTCTTTTCTACTGTCTTCTGTTTTAGATAGTCCTTCAGCCTTTGATCTTTTAGTAACTGGCTAAGTGACCTGGGCTCCATTCTTTCCTATGTAAATAGGGTTAAGAGTGAATGATCCTCAAGGTCACTTCTGCCTGTGTCTTATGGTCTCTCCCTGGCCTTTTGTCTGTCAGGGCAATAACATCTCATCAGAGGTGTAGGTTTATCTGATAATTCTGCCTTTTCCTCTACTTCTGTCACTTTTTTCTGTTCCTCCAGAAATGCAGTGAGCTGAAATGATTGTCTCACTTTCTTGGCTTATGTGTGTGTATCTATATGTGCATATACAAACACACACACGCACATGTTTTATATATCTATATATATATCACATATTATATATATAAAAAATCACAAATTATATATAATATAATCACAAATTATATATATCAAATTGCTACTGGAATTTATCCAGGATCGCAATGATATTTAGTCATGTGTTTCTGAGAAGTAATTTAATTCCCTAAATAAAAAGAGGTGGAATTTATCTAAGAAGCCTCCTCCTTTTTATCATGCAAAACTGTGGAATAACACAGTTTATTACTTGTTAAAATCTTCATAGGAGACTGAAGTTTTTATATTTTCTACATGGGATGTGTTGTAGTGTGTTTTTTAAAAGCTTTCCATTTGTAAAAGTTTTGACCAATAAATGTGTTTTTATGCCTGAATGATAACGTTATGAGTGTGGTTTTTAACCTGGACAGAATGTTTTTCATCTCCCACACTTTGGCAAAGCTGAATTAATTTAGATTAGGGATGAATATCGGCGAGAGAACTGGCGCGAAATTGTGAGTATTGCAAATTGCCAGAGTGAGGAGTCGGTACTTTAACTTCTTAATGGAATACAAAGTACAACAGAAAGCAGGGGCGGGGTTAACTGAAAACTGCAAGTGGACAGGAATGAAAGAAGAACTGCGGATGGAGGAGGAAGTGAGTCGACCAGCTGCCATGGTCTCATGTGGTTGGAAAAGAAAGACCATGGCAGAGAGGCTTCTCGGATTCAGAAATCTTCAAAAACTGGTAGAAAGAATTGCAGATTACAAATCAAGTCAATTACTGCTAATGGTATGAGTTTCTTTTGGGGTAATGAAAAATGTTCTAAAATAAATCACAGTCATGGTTGCAGAGTGCTGCAAATATACTAACCCCAAGTTCTTCATTTTAAGTGGGTAAATTGGATGGTATGTGAAGTATATCTCAATAAAGTTGTGGTATCTAATCAAGTCAGTCAGACACTTGCCAAAATAATGAAAGAAGCTAAAAGCAAAATTCTTTTCTGTGTCAAGAATGAAGTTGCCTCCCTTTGGATGTCAGCACTTTGTAGAATGAAGCTTCTGCCTTGATTTTTGAGACGTGTTGGTGTACCTGGTGTTCATCATCAAAATCAGTGTTTTCCATCCTCTTTTTAAAGTATTTTATTGGATAAAGAACATGCTGTTGTCTTACAGTGTAAAATACTGCTTCACTTTAATTTTTCCCAGTATTTTCATTATACTCTACCATAATACTAAGTATGTATTACGTTATCATATAAAACAATAGTCAACATTTTCCATTCATTTACGAGGTGCCAGATACAGGGTTAAATATTTTATGTATGTTGTGACATTTAGCTGTTAAAATAGCCCTATGAGGTTGGTACTGTTTTTATTCTATAAACTGGGGCTCCAAGGGGTTAAAAACTGTGCTTGAAGCAACCCTGATGGCAGGTGGTGGGGCTCAGACTCAAGTAATGCCAGGTCCTCTGGCCAGGCCTCATGCTCTGCATATAGGACCCGAAAGCCTTGAGGGTATGTGATGTTTGCTGTGAGATTCTGGGTAACTGCATGCCCTTTACCTATTAAAGGAGAGGATGAGACAGAAAGGCTAAGGTTCTTTCTGGGTCTATCTAAGTCGTGATTCTATTCTAAAGCCGTTTCAGAGCCGCCCTCTTTTCCAAAATCCAATGAGCACAGCAGCCATCCTCAGCACTGAGGACAGCGCCTGGGGACTCTATATAATGGCAAATGGTATACCCATCATTAAAAGGACAAAGCCAGCAAGTTTCATAAATGGACTAATATTTGTTGTCAAAGTTAAGTATTTACAAAGAATGCCTGGCCTGGCACAGTGGCTCACGCCTGTAATCCCAACATTTGGAAAGGCTGAGGTGGGCAGATCGCCTGAGGTCAGGAGTTCAAAACCAGCCTGGCCAATATGGTGAAACCTCGTCTCTACTAAAAATAAAAATTAGCCACATGCAGTGGTGGGCACCTGTAATCCCAGCTACTTGGGAGGCTGAGGCAGGAGAATCGTTTGAACCTGGGAGGCGGAAGTAGCAACAGAGGGAGACACCGTCTCAACAAAATTAAAATTTAAAAAGAATTAAGAGAACACTTGTGCAATCAAAAGTCTTGATTTTTAGAAGCTATTACTATGGTACATAGAGCATTCACTAGGGAAAGATAGCTTTTCAAAACTGTATCTTTAAATTCGTTTTATTTCTTACATGTGCATACTAAGGATGTGTATTTCTAAGTACCTTGACACGTTTCTCATAAGATGATTACATGTTCCAAATTTAAGAAGAACCTTTGCTGCCTTCTCCAGTTCTCCAACAACATCTTTAAAAATTCTAGATGTAAAGAAAATTTAAACTTTAGTTTGACCTGGCATTGATATTTTAGGTGCTGCTGAAGTAAAGGAATGGTGTAATTTATCTTAGGTTGGTTCATGATATAAGAACAAAATCATACAATTTATAATTTCAAATTGACTTAATTTAAAAATAACATTGGATCTATGAATATAGAATTTTCATCCATCTCAAAGAATTGTAACAAGATTTACAGAAAGGTTTATATATTATATAGGGTTCATACGTTACATATTTAGATGGAGATATTGATGTAGATTCATTACTACTATTGAAATAATATCAAAACAAAGGAAATTTTAAATCATTAATAAAAGCAAATATGTTTCACTTAGCAATGAATTATACCTTGAAAGATGAATTTGGGCTGGGTGCGATGGCTCACGCTTGTAATCCCAGCACTTTGGGAGGCTAAGACGGGAGAATTGCTTGAGCTCAGAGGTTTGAGACCAGACTGGGCAACAGTCTCTACAAAAAATACAAAAATTAGCTGGGTGTGGTGGTGTGCACCTGTAGTCCCAGCTACTTGGGAAGCGGAGGTGGAAGGATGGCTTGAGCTCAGGAGGCAGAAGTTGCGGTAAGCAGAGATCATGCCACTGCACTCCAGCCTGGGTGACAGAGCAAGACCCTGTCTCAAAAAAGATGAATTTGATTTATGTTTTGAGTAAGATATTGTCGGTTGAACTTAGTGTATTATTACACGGAAGCACTGGGGATGTGACCTGGGGAGGCTCAAGCACATTTCTATGGAGAGCAACACATTTTGCTGTTTCAAACCAGTTCATAAGCATATCTGTGCCTATAGGCACTGAGAGCTCTGGAGGCAATGGGTAACTTTTCCAGCCAGGGAAGCCTTTGACGAGACAACCCACATACCTTCCCTTTTCTACCTGCTTCTGTTATGTATTTTTTTCCTCTTAGCATTGGCTTCTGCTTTGTCCATCATCCAGGATAAAGAAAAATAAAAGGAAGAGAAGCGGGGAAAGAGGAAAGTTGAATTGCAAGAAGCACCGAGAACTTGTGTTTTCTCAGAGGTAAGGTCAAGGACCAGGAAAGTAGGGAAGAGTTGAAAAGGAAGAGATGAAATGGTATTGAGGAGGAAGGACAGGAGACAAGGAGAGGAAGGTACCTATCATTATACATTTCTTATTAAACATTTTACATTTTCTATTAAAGAGCCTCTTGCATCCCAGGGCATGGTGTGTTCTTGTCCTGGGGGATGTTCATTTCAGCCACAGATGGTAGGAACACATTTGGTGCTGCCTGAATGAAATATTATCTTGGAAATGGTATCCCTCTGTAGAAAAGTATAGCTTCTTCTTAGCCCTTTCCTGGCAGTCTGAACGAATGATTTCTGCTTTAGAAGTTGCATTAGTCTGTTCTCATGTTGCTAATACAGACATACCCAAAGCTGGGTAATTTACAAAGAAAAGAGGTTTTAATTGACTCTCACTGTTCCACATGGCTGGGAAGGCATCACAGTCATGGCAGAAGGTGAAGGGGAAGCAAGACATATCTTACATGGCAGCAGGCAAGAGAGCATGTGCAGGGAAACTCTTCTTTATAAAATCATTAGATCTTGTGAGACGTATTCACGATCATGAGAACAGCACAGGAAAGACCATCCCATGATTCAATTACTCCCCACCAAGTTCCTCGAAAGATGAGATTTGGGTGGGGACACAGCCAAGCCATATCATTCTGCCCCTGGCCCCTCCCAAATCTCATGTCCTCACATTTCAAAACCAATCATGCCTTCCCAACAGTTCCCCAAAATCTTAACTCATTCCAGCATTAAGTCAAAACTCCACAATCCAAAGTCTCATCTGAGACAAGGCAAGTCCCTTCTGCTTATGAGCCTGTAAAATCAAAAGCAAGTTACTTCCCAGATACAATGGGGTACAGGCATTGGGTAAATATACCCATCCCAAATGGGAAAAATTGGCCAAAACAAAGGGGCTACAGGCCCCATGAAAGTCCAAAATCCAACAGGGCAGTTGGCTGGATCTTAAAGCTCCCAAAAAATTTCATTTGACTCCATGTCTCACATCCAGGTCACACTGACATGAGAAGTGGGTTCCCATGGTCTTGGGAACCTCTGCCCCTGTGTTTTTGCAGGGTACAGCCCCGTCCCCTCCTGGCTGCTTTCATGGCCTGACATTGAGTGTCTGCATCTTTTCCAGGTGCACAGTGCCAAACTGTTGGTGAATCTATCGCTCTGGGATCTGGAGGATGGTGGCCCTCTTATCACAGCTCTGCTAGGAAGTGCTCCAGTGAAGAACTGGTGTGGGATGCCAACCCCATATTTCCCTTCTGCACTGCCCTAACAGAGGTTCTACATGAGGCCTCTATGCCTGCAGCGAATTTCTGCCTGGACATCGGGTATTTCCATATATCTTCTGAAATCTAGGTGGAAGTTCCTAAACCTTAGTTCTTGACTTGTGTGTGCCCACAGTATCAACACCACATGGAAGCCAGCAAGGCCTGGGGCTTGCACCCTGTGAAGCAATGGCCTGAGCTGTACATTGGGCCCTTTTAGCCATGGCTGGGGCACAGGGTGCCCAGTCCCAAGACTGCACAAAGCAGCAATGTCCTGGACCCAACCCACTAAACCATTTTTTTCCTCCTAGGCCTTCAGGCCTGTGATGGGAGGGGCTGCTGTGAAGACCTCTGACATATCTTGGAGACATGTTCCTCATTGTCTTAATGATTAACATTTGGGTCCTCATTATTTATGTAAATGTCTGCAGCCGGCTTGAATTTCACCTTAGAAAATGGGTTTTTCTTTTCTATCGTATTGTCAGGCTGCAAATTTTCTGAACTTTTATGGTCTGCTTCCTCTTGAACACTTTGCTGCTTAATTTCTTCCACCACATGCCCTCAATTATCTCTCTCAAGTTCAAAGTTCCACAGACCTCTAGGGTGGGGGCAAAATGCTGCCAGTCTTTTTGCATAGCAAGAGTGACCTTTACTCAAGTTCCCAAGTTCATCTTTATCTGAGACCAACTCAGCCTGAGATTAATTGTCCATATCACTATCAGCATTTTGGTCAAAGTCATTCAACAAGTCTCTAGGAAGTTCCAAACTTTCCCACATTTTCTTATCTTCTTCTGAGCCTTCCAAATTGTTCCAACCCCTGCCTGTTACCCAATTCCAAAGTTGCTTCCACATTTTCAGATATCTTTATAGCAATGTCCCATTACTCAGTACCAATTTACTGTATTAGTCCATTTTCATACTGCTATGAAGAAATAGCCGAGTCTGGGTAATTTGCAAAGAAAAGTAAGTTTAATGGACTCACAGTTTCACATGGCTGGGGAGGCCTCACAATCATGGCAGAAGATGAAGGAGGAGCAAAGACACATCTTACATGGTGGCGGGCAAAAGAGCATGTGCAGGGGAACTGCCCTTTATAAAACCATCAGATCTCAGGAGACTTATTCACTAAAACGAACAGCATGGGAAAACCTGCGCCCATGATTCAATTATCTCCCACTGGGTCCCTCCCACGACACATGGGAATTATGGGAGCTATGCAAGATGAGATTTGGGTGGGGACACAGCCAAACCATATCAGAAGTTCAAACTCTTCTAGCCCCATCAGACTACTATCATAAGGATTTTTATTATTTACCTGATTACTCTTATGAATTCACTACCTCTCACCTAGACAGCTAGACAGCTGAAGATGTTAGCCGAAATTATAAGAGACTCTTAAAGTCCATTTCCTCCCCCTCAAATACTATGGCAAGTTGATGGGTGATATTATAGCAACTTCAAATCGTCAAGTGAAAACAGAATAGTAAAATTGCTTTGTTCAGATCTGCATAGGCAAGGTGACCTTTAGAACTATATGTTTCCACTGTTACTGTTGAGGGTTCTATGAAATAAACCATCAGGATGACCTGGCTGCAGTCACTGAGTTTAGACATTTAGACGACAAAGCTTATGCAAAGCAGTGTGCCCAAATGGTGATGTGGCCAGAGAAAACACTCTTCATAAGGAACCATTGATCGTAAACTTTTGAATCTCATGGAAGCCCTTACCACACCGTTTTGGACTGCCTTTATTGCAGAGATTCCCTTTCAACATCTTGACAGGCTTAGAAAATGCCCCAGGGCCACCATTATTTCAAAAGAGCAATTTCTCTTCCATCTTGTCTGCGATTTCTCTTTGCTCTGGGCTCTAGGTTTTGAAAACATGTGGATGCAGTGACTTCAGTCTGATACCCTACTGAGGGTATGTAATGTGTTTTCTGCTAATTCTCTCAGTTCCATCAGGATTATTTCTTTGCCAGAATTATTTGGCAAGAATCCACTGAAGAATGACTTTCAGCTTTGTTTGTGGTTACTAGATTAAATTGGAATTTCCTGCATCTCTCCATGATTCAGAGATTCTCATGGAGGGGTTAAGGCCCAGGCTGTAAGGTGTGTTTATGCCAGTAAACACTAAGAAGTCCAGGCTGGGCACGGTGGCTTGCTCCTGTAATCCCAGCACTTTGGGAGGCTGAGGTTGGTGGATCGCTTGAGGTCAGGAGTTCAAGACCAGCCTTACTAATAACATGGGGAAACCCCATCTCTACCAAAAATATAAAAATTAGCCACGTGCCATGGCAGGCACACGTAATACTAGCTGCTCAGGAGACTGAGGCATGAGAATCACTTGAATCTGGGGGGCAGAGGTTACAGTGAGCCAAGATTGTGCCACTGCACTCCAGCCTGGGCAACAGAGCAAGACTCTATCTCAAAAAAACAAAAAAATGAAGACATCCAGGCAGGTGCAGTAATCCCAGCACTTTGGGAGACCAAGTTGGGAGGATTGCTTGAGGACAGGAGTTTGAGACCAGCCTGAACAAGATGGCAAGACCCCCATCTCTACAAATAATTTTAAAAATTAGCCATGCAGGGTGGTGCATGCCTGTGGTCTCAGCTACTTGGGAGGCTGAGGTGGGAGAATTAGTTGAGTCCATGTCATTGAGGCTGCAGTGAGCTATCATCATACCACTGCACTCCAGCCTAGACAACAGAACAAGACCATGTCTCAAAATAAATGAGTAAGAAGCCTGGATGCAGCACGGGACCCAGTGCTTCAGTGCATCCTCCCAGTGTGTGATGGACAATTGTGATCAAGTACTGACTTGGTGAAAAGAGCCAAGGCATGGACATGTGTGCTGCGCTCTCGGGGCTCACACTTAGAGAAGCATCTCATAGGAGAAAGAGTGAAGCCAGTGTCAAAAGAGCAGTACCAACCCAGTGCTTTGGGCATGTGGAGAGATTCATTCTGGCTGATGGATCTGGAAGGGAATCACGGCGGGAATGGAATTGACTTGGGAAGATTTAGGTGGGCACTAAGGGAAAGCTCAAGCCAAGGAGTCAGATGGGCTGAATAGCTTGTCGCCGTTTGCCTGAGACTTTCCTGGTTTAGCAGTAAAAGCTCCTGTCGTAGTGATGTACGCACACCCCAAAATTGGGGCTTAGCCCAGGGAGGTTCTCAGTTTTGTACAGGAAAGAATTTGAGAGCAAGACAACAGAGTAAAAATAGCTGCTCCAGAGACAGAGCAGGGCTACCCATAGGCAGAGTGGCCCTTGTGGATTGCTGGCTAGCTATATTGACAGTTACTCCTTCATTATATGCTAAAGGAGGGGCGTGGTATTCATGAATTTTCCAAATAAGGGATGTGGAGTTCCTGGAACCAAGGGTTCATCCAACCATATAAGGTAAATTCTGGGCATTTCCATGGCATTTATAAACTGTCATGGCTCTGGTGGGAGTGTCCTAGCATGCTAATGAATTGTAATTGTGTACAATAAGCAGTGAGAGCAACTAGAGGTGCTTTTCTTTGCCATCTTGATTTTAGCCGGTTTTGGCTGATTTCTTTACTACATCCTGTTTTGATCCGTGGGATCCTGACCGATGCACAGAAAACAAGTCCTACTTCTCTCCTGCCTCAGTAGGAACCTCCTCAGTCCCAGGCAAAGTAGGATCCTAGGCAAATTAGTCAACCTAGGCAAAGAATACTGCACAACCCTGGTATCTAGTGCCTAGCTAGCAGTTCTCTCTACCTTTGGAAGGGATGGTAGGAAGACATTTCTTTTGTGTGTGGCAATGGGGTCTCACTCTGTCACCAGGCTGGATTGCAGTGGTGCCGTCATGGCTCACTACAACCTCTGCCTCCTGGGTCCAAGTTATCCTCCCACCTCAGCCTCCCAAGTAGCTGGGATTACAGGTGTGCCCCACTAGGCCCAGCTAATTTTTGTATTTTCAGTAGAGATGGGGTTTTGAGCTCAAGTGATCCACTTTCCTTGATCTTTCAAAGTGCTTGGATTATAGGAGTGAGCCACCATGCCTGGCCAGGAGACATTTTTTTTTAATGTTCCAGAGGGCAGCTTTTAAACTAATCTTTGGAAAACGACTAATTCCAACTTAGCTATATAACCTACGATATCCTGAAAATTTCCTAGCTACTGGGAATTAAATGTGAATGACAGCTTAAAGCTCTAGAAGATTTCCATATGTTTGGGTGAGATTTTGTTGTGAGTTTCTCTTAATGCACTGTCTTGTCCGAATGGCTTTAAAACTAACAAAAGAGACTACTCCCTAAGAGTCTCAGTCCCACAGAAAGGGTTTTTCTGCGATTGCGACCATCTTTTCTGTGCTTCAGTTTCTCTTTCCGCAGGGAGAAAACTTTTCCTATAATGGATTTCTAACGTATTTTTAATGAAGGTGGGCCTAGACACTATGGCTTTTGAAACTCAAGATATAATTAAAGGTATGAAATATAAGGAAATGCTCTAATCTTTATATAGCATTTACTCTAAGTTTTTATTTTGTTCAGCCTTTTAGTTGTTAAAAATATACACATCAATATCTTATTTATGTCTCATTCCCAGAAAGACTATGGATGGAATGTCTCTGCTAGAGATTTCACGATCTAAATTGCTACTACAAAACTTAACAATCAAGACCTATTAAGTATTCACTTGCAATAATAAAATTATCTCTCCTATAGGAAAGATTCACTGAGTAGGCCAGACATGGTGGCTCACGCCTGTAATCCCAGCACTTTGGGAGGCCCAGGTGGGTGGATCACCTAAGGTCAGGAGTTCAAGACAAGCCTGGCCAACATGGTGAAACCCTGTCTCTACTAAAAAAACAAAAATTAGCTGGCTGTGGTGGCACAGGACTGTAATCTCAGCTACTAGGGAGGCTGAGGCAGGAGAATCGCTTGAATCCAGAAGGCGGAGGTTGCAGTCCGCCGAGATTGTGCCACTGCACTCCAGCCTGGGTGACAGAGTGAGATTCCATCTCAAAAAAATTTAAAAAAAGCTTCATTTCCAACTAAGACCTGGCAGAATGGCTCCCGCAAAGAAGGGTGGCGAGAAGAAAAAGGGGCGTTCTGCTATAATGAGGTGGTGACCCGAGAACACACTATCAACATTCATGAGCACATTCATGGAGTGGGCTTCAAGAAGCGTGCCTCTTGGGCACTCAAAGAGATTCAGAAATCTACCAAAAAAGAGATGGAAACTCCAGATGCGCACATTGATACCAGGCTCAACAAAGCTGTCTGGGCCAAAGGAATAAGGAATCTCCCATACTGAATCCGTGTGCGGTTATCCAGAAAACATAACGAGAATGAAGATTCACCAAATAAGTTCTATACTTTGGCTACCTATGTACCTGTTACCACTTTCAAAAATCTACAGACAGTCAATGTGGAAGAGAACTAATTGCTGATCATCAAATACATCAAATAAAGTTACAAAATTGCAAGAACAAAAAAGATTCACTCCGTAGTGGGAATTAGCAATTATTGATATGTTTACATCTTTGCCACAGTTGATGAGCACATTTTATCTTGAAACACAGCTTTTTAAATGTGTTTATGTCCCTCCTACTCCAAGTACCTTGGCAGATTTAATTTGGGCTGAGATTTAACTCCCCTCAGTTGGAATCTGTGGTTAGTGACCACAATCAAATTCCTAAAGAAATGGAGTTGCCCAGTGGAAGCATCTGTCTAAATTATTCTCTCCCCAGTGACTACTGTTGAGACTAGCTTTAGGCAAACTAAAGGTGGCCTTCAAATCGACTCCAACTCCAGATACAAGAAACACTGGATCTTTGAGCAACATACCCAGTTATATCCTAGATAGGAATGCTGTCAGCCTCATGCTTGTTTCATTATGGTGGCAAAACGGCCACCACAACTCCAGATATCACATCTAGGTTAAAGTTTCCTACTTTATTTATCTATTTTTAAGACAAGGTCTCATTCTATCACCCATGCTGGAGTGCACTGGTTGATCATGGCTCACGGTACCTTCGACCTCCCAGGCTCAGGTGATCCTCCTACGTCAGCTTTCTGAGTAGCTGAGACTACAGGCATGTACCACCACACCTGGCTAATAATTTTTTTTTTTTTTTTTTTTTTTTGTAGAGACAGGGTCCTGCCACTTTGACCAGGCCAACCTCAAACTCCTAGGCTCAAGCGATCCACCCTCCTTGGCTTCTCTAAGCACTGGATTACAGCCTTGAGCCATGTAATCCCACCTGGCCATGTTCTATTTATTTAGGAACGACTCTTCTTTCCTAAAATCCCTCTTGCAGACTTTTCTTGACATGTCATTGTCAGAGGGCCATGTGGGTCACTCCCAGCTACAAATATGGCTGAGAAAGTATCCGAATTTTTATTCTCTGTTACAGGAGTCAACAACCTTTCTCTGTAACTACCAAGATAATAACTAGCTTTGGCATTGCAGGCCTTTTGGTTTGTTACAAAGACTAAACACTGCCGTTATAGTGCAAAAGCAGCATGGATAATATATAAATGAGCAAACATGGCTGTATTCCAATAAAGTTCCATTTAGGAACACTGAATTTTGAATTTCATATGATTTTCATAAAATATTATTCTTCTTTTGATCTTTCTTCAACCATTTAAAAAGGTGAAAACCATTCTTAGGTCACAGCTATACAAAAGTAAGCAGCCTACTGGATTTGGGCCATGGTGTGCCAGCCCTGACCCCATGTGTGAGAGGAGTGTAGGAAGGGCTTTGGGTGTTCTATCCACAGTACTGCCACATACAGGTTCTGTGCCTTGAATGTAGGATATTGGAAAGTGATGACAAGCTCAATCTGTCAGCTCCACTTTAATTTTCCTGAGATCCACAAGAAAAGCCTGCTTCTAAATCATGTTGTTTACCATGAGCAAATTAAAGTTGACCAAATACCTTTAACACTGAAAATCTGTATTGCTGATCTCCTAAGACAGGAGGCCTAATGTATTTTGTATCTTTTGTTTTACGTTGTCTTATAGTGCTTGCAAAACTAGATCAGATCTGACCTGAGAAAACTCTAGAATACAGTCTAGTACTGTAACCAGAAAATTGGCACTGTAACATAGACATTTGCATAATTCCTCAAAGTTCTGTTTGCATAAGCTTTTTGAAAATTCAGAGATGAAAATACTCTAAATACATTTATTCGGAGACAGGGTCTTACTGTGTTGCCTGGGCTAGAGTACAATGGCATGATCATAGCTCACTGAAACCTTGAACCCCTGGGCTTGAGCAATCCTCCTGCTTCAGCCTCTGGAGTAGCTGAGACTACAAACATGCACCACCACATCTGGCTAATTAAAAATTTTTTTTTGTAGAGATGGGGTCTGGCTATGTGGCTCAAGCTGGTCTCAAGCTCCTGGTCTTGAGCAATTTTCCCACCTTGGCTTCCCAAAGGGCTGGAATTACAGATGTGAACCAGCAGATCTGGCCCTAAATACTATTTAAAACAGAAGAGTCATGTATTAGATACGTTGATCTATGATCATTCTTTTTGAAAATATCTTTAAAATATTACCTGTTCATTTACTTAGAAATTTCTTGTTTTTGAACTTCACAGTTGATTTTGTAATTATAATGTATGTATGTATAGGTGTATAAATATATATTATATATAAGCTATATACATATATAATTATAATAAAATAATACAACATTATAAATATACTACATGTATATAAACTTAATAGGCAGGACATTCTCCTGCTTAAAAAAATAAACTGATTGAGTGACATAGCTGAAAAGTCTAGGGATTCAAGCATGGATCCAGGTATTCAAATGCTATCATCAGAGCTGGGTGCGATGGCTCACGCCTATAATCCCAGCACTTGAAATCCCAGGATTTCAAGGCCAGCCTGGCCAAAATGGTGAAACCCTGTTTCTACTAAAAATACAAAAAAAATAGTCAGGTGTAGTGGCTCACACCTGTAATCCAGCTACTTGGGAGGCTGAGGCAGAAGAATCGCTTGAACATAGGAAGCAGAGGTTGCAGTGAGCGATATCATGCCATTGCACTCCAGCCTGGGTGATGAGCAAAACTCAGTCTCAATAAATAAATAAATAAATAAATAAAAAACAAATGCCATCATCAGAATGCAATCTTGCACCGTATTTCTGGTGTAAGGAGGCTACCAGCTGCTGCAAGCACACGTCCCACCAGGGTAGCATTCCCTGGAGAAGAGTAGCGTTTCTTTTCCCGAGTCTTGGGTCTCATTAAACTGACTTATCCATCTATGATCAAGAGGTTGGAATATGTTGATTGCTCTGGCGTATGCTGTGTGGTTGAGTATGCTCTCAAGAGCTGGGGGTACGATGAGGATGGCTGGTTTGTCTGAACTATGTAGCCTGATTATAGAAAATAAGTGGTTCCCCAAAGGAAAAATCAGGGTGAAATGATTCTGGAAAAACAAAAACAACTGTCTCCATTTGACTTTCAACGAAAGAGTCAGGAAGAGAATATGGAGACGGAGAGAAAATGAATGCGGAAGGAAAAAGTTATGAGAATGTAAAGAAAACATCTTTTAGTAAGTTCGACAAGGTCAGTGCTTCGTAATCTTGGTAATGTATCAGAACAATCTAGGTAGTTAAGAAAAGAAAAGATTTCTGCACCGTACCCCAGGCTGAGTGAATCAGAATCTCTGAGAGTGGGATCTGGGATTCTGTAAATGCTTTAATCGCCCCAGGCAATCGAAAAGCAGCTTAGCCATAGACTCACTTTGGGAACCATTGAACAGAGTTGCATGAAAGCACAGGCGCAGCTGCAAGACAACCTGGAACTACAGAGGCCTGACCAAGAAGCTGATTTCTTTCTCACCTAATAGTCTGGAGGCGGATGGTCCAGGATGGTGGGTGGGTCTGCTTCCTGTGTTCATTCAAAGAACCACGTTCTTTCCATCTGTTGTTCACCAGCCCCTAGGGTGTTG
The DNA here is from genome assembly GCA_004027835.1 of Alouatta palliata. NCBI lineage: Eukaryota > Metazoa > Chordata > Mammalia > Primates > Atelidae > Alouatta > Alouatta palliata. The sequence continues at coordinate 15,965 of PVKV010005498.1, read as the reverse complement.
TGTTTGTCTGTAGAGCTGAAGCTGGCTGCTCCCACATCCACATTGCAGCTCATGGGGAAAACGGAAGGAGAGGACTGGAGAAGCATGGAGTTGTGTGTTAAGGCCACGGCTCAGAGGTGGCACACACCACTTCCACTTTCATTATGTTAGCCTGAACTTAGCCACATGGCACAGCAAGCTGCAAGGAAGCTGGAAAGTGTAGTCTTTCTCTCACCTAAGACAAAAAATTTTGTATTGTCTCTCGAAATGCAAGCACACACACACACACACACACACACACATACACACATACCCATACACACACAGATAGGTAGGTGGGCATATGCTGAGCTAAAATCAGACATCTAAAAATTAAGCATTCATTACTTTCAGTTAAACATCATAAATTGAATGACTTATTTATTCCTTCCTGAAACTCCACTGAATAAAGAAATAAAAATGGTCAAAAGTAAGAAAGTCCCAAAGAAAACAGGAGAGGAGTAAGAGGAGAAAGTGATGTCAACACTTTTGCAAAATGGAAAACAGATGAACAAGTGGAAACTGAGCTGCCAGCGCAGAACAAGCAGAAACTTAATGCCAGAGAGAATTGAAAGGGAAAGTCCAGTAAGGAGTAAGCTGATTCCCACTGCAGAACCTGGGAGAAGCTGAGCTGTGGAAGGCACCACCTATCTCTGAAGGTTGGGGGTAGAAGGAACCGAATCCAGAGAGAGGAATGGGAAGTCCCTTGAAGTCACAGTCAGGCTCTCAGATTTCCTGCCCTAGTTCCTGGAGCATGGTCACCCCCTACCTGGATAGGCAAAGGAGCTCTGCTCTTGGAAATTCTAGGAACCTCTGAGGTCTGGGACTCCAGGCTCAACTGAGGGCGTGGGGGTGGTGAAGTACTCTTAAAGCAGTGCTCTTAAAGTACTTCCTATTAGATGATAAATTCCTTAGTCCCCTTCCCACACTAGGTTCCCATGATCCTAGGCAGCCAGTTTTATATTCCTCCAACAGGAGATTGGAGGGTTCCATTCTGGGGAAACCGACCTACAGAAGAGAGAAATCTGCCAGGTTCCAATTTCTGTAGGTCCCCATCTGCCACACCATAGCAAAGGCCACCAACAGTCTTCACAAAGAGCTGCCGCTCAGCTTTTAGTGACAGTAATGGACAACCAGGAATCACCAGACATTTCAAGAAAGGCTTCAACAGGAGAGAATCTACCAAACAAGGGACGTGGAAGAGATGCACACAGTAGGGGAGAACTTCAGAGAATGGTAATTGATATTTTTGGAAAGATAAGAGAAAATGTTACAACAGTAAAACAAGAACGGAATGCAAAAAAAGGAACATTTATTTAAAAAGGAAAGTGACTTAACTCCATGGAGAGGATGGGTGGAGGAGAAAAATAGGTGCGAGAATGCGAGGGAGTCAAATCCTCCGTTTGCATGGGAGAGTGCCAACAGATGAGGTCTAAAATAAAAAAGTGAAAAGCAGCAGCTTAAGCATGCAATGTAGAAATATAGAAAAAGCAAAAGGCGTTGAAAATGACTGATTCTAGAAGCAGGATTGGAAGGGGAAGAAGAAGACTGCTGGTTTTCATTATAAGCTAGGACTGTTTGATTAATCCATGCCCATGATGACATTAAACTATATTTTAATATTTTTATTGGTTTTAATATTGACATCTTTTATACTTTAAAATCACAAAAAATTACTACTCCATATTTTAAAGACTACTTTCCAACAAGATGTTGGGATGTAAATGTGCGCGAAGTCTCTGTGAAGTGATCAGCGTGAGAGTAGCGGCAAAGCACGAGGGCGAAGAGGCCATTTACAAGGGAACTCTTGGACTTAAGACCTGAGACATTTGAAAGAATTCCAGAGCTTTCACGGGAGAAAGTGGGAATTCCTATTTTAAGAAATCTGAGCAAACTGTCATAAACCAAGCTGCCAAATGTCCGCAGAGGGTTGGCAGGCATTGTAGAAACTGCATATCTCTGGTTTTGAAATTTTGTTTATATATTTGAATAATCGGAAGTCAGTTTGTTTGGATAATATCCGGAAATGAAACTTGTTTTTCTTTTTAAGTTATAACAGAAATGTTTTGCATAGCTTTAGTCAAACGCTACTAATTGACTCCTCAAAAAAGAAAATCCTCCCATCTCCCTGTCTGTCTTCCTCTAAGCCAAGAATGCGCTTGTGAGCTGGTTTTGGTCAATGAGATATAAGGGAGTCTGTCTAGGGGCTTCTGGGATATTTCTTCCTATCCAATAGGAGGTTGGTGCACAGGGAGCCAGATTCTGCTTCCTGCTTTTGAACAGTGTGAGGATGTCATTTTGGAGCTCTCTGTGGTCACCTTAGCAAACCACAAGGGCAATTCCAAAGGAGTTACAAAGACGCCACTCCAAAGCTCTGGCATTGACACATCCCAAGCAGACACCAGTAACTAACTTCAGTCTCCCTTTTATGCAAGAGCATTACAGTCAAGGTCAATCAGGCTTTCTGATATTTGCAACCAAAAGCATCTCTACTCTCACCATCGGTCTGAATATGCCATTGTGTGATTTTTATAAATGATATCATGGTCTCAGTGATTAGGTGGTATTGAGTGAAGGGAGGTAAAACGGTTTACTCACATCAATGTGATCGTTCCATTCCATTCATACATTTGTAAGAAAATTTACAACGCAGCCTCTTGAGAGGTGTGCCTTGACACACAAATGTTCCACGTGTGATGACTTTTTGACCCCTCAGTCCTGGGGGTTACCAAGAGAGGACTGGAGTAGCAGGAGTCTCTAGGGCTACCAGAACCCCAGAGCAGTGAAAACTCCCTCTGGGCCTCTTTACCTGTTTACCCAAAGCACTGTGCAAATCGAATCCTTTCTTCAGAGTGCTGTCAAGGGAAATATGCTGGGAAGCCATACTGTGGGATTTACCCATGGCGTTCATGTACATTTTCTCTCTTGGTTTTCACAGGAGCATTCTGAAGTTATTATCAATGTCATCTTCCAGATGCAGACACTGAGATTTAAATCTTGGCGCCCCAATCTGTACAGCCATTTGGTGGCAGAGTCAGAATTTGGAACTAGGGCTCCAGACTCACTCCACTGCTGCAGAGAAAAGGCATCCTTATTATTCCCAGCTCTCCATCCTCATTGTGCACTTTCCTCTGAGCCTACCTGACAGTGGTGGACTTTCATTGCTGAGAGTGGGTGGCGGGAGGAGGAAATGAATGGGGTGATGTGATGTAAGCCAGGAGAACGAGGGTAGCTCAGCCAGTTCAAATCTCTTTGTTCGTGGTCTGTGAAGATGACACAAGACCAGAGAAGCCAGAACAGAAGACAGAGGCCACATTGTTCTGCTGCCCTGGGGCCGAATGTACTTCCTCACCATGTGTTTCTTTAGCCTCCTGAACTTTGCTTGATGGCATTGTACTGGCCCCTATGCCAGCTGCTCAGGGTGGGAAAAAGAAGGAAGATTTTGCGTGGGAGCAGGCTGGGCTGTGTCCAAACGTATGTGGCGTTTCTGCTTGTTTCTTTAACTTCTAGAGCTGTTTGTCTGAGACGTTCGGCCCTGGGGCTACTGCTAGTTAGAATGTTTTATTTCTACTTGTGAACCAGGTTGGTGGGGATCTGGAAGAGAATTAGAGGCATCTGGGAAGCAGAGGTTCGTCCAGCCTTCTCCATGATGATGGCATTTCCCCAAATCACAAAATAGTTAGTGACAGAGACAAGAAAGGGATGAAATTCTCCCCAAGGTAGTAGAGCTGGCTCAGGGAAAATCCAGTTTGGGAGCCGCTTCCTGGATGTGTGACCTCAGCCAAGAAACTTCCCTCCAACCAGGGATTAAAAAAGTGCCTTTTCTGTAGGAATGAAAGAAGTGGTTGAGGTTATTTATGTAAAGAGCAAACTCTACGGCCTGAGCACACAGGATGTGCTCAAATGTTTGCTTTCTATTATTACTGATTCCTAGACAGCTTCTCTCTGTTCAGTTCTGCAGCTCTTTAGTGTGCTAATAGCTAACTGTGAGGAAGCCAGCAAGAAGTGTTCCATTCATCAAAACACACTTAGAGTGGGGTAAGTAACTCACATCTGTAATCCCAGCGCTTTGGGAGGCTGGGATTATAAGTGTGAGCTACTCAGCACAGGTCTAAGGAGTTCAAGACCAGCCTTGGAAACCCTGTCTCTACTAAAAATACAAAAATTAGCCAGGTGTGGTGGCATGTACCTGTAATCCCAGCTACTCGGGAGGCTGAAGCAGGAAAATCACTTCAACCCGGGAGGCTGAGGTTACAGTGAGTCCAGATTGTGCCACTGCACTCCACCCAGGGTGACAGAGTGAGACTCTGTCTCAAAAAAAAAAGACAAAAGAAAAAGATCAGTCTGGGCAACATAGAGACTCCACTTCTATAAAAAATTTACAAAAAACAATTGGCCAGGCGTGTGTGTGTGTGTCTGTGTGTCTGTGTCTGTCTGTCTGTCTGTCTGTGTGTCTGTGGTTCCAGCTACTCATGAGGCTGAGGTGGGAGGATCACTGGAGCCCAGGTGTTGGAGGCTGCAGGGAACTGTGACCATGCCTCTGCACTCCAGCCTGGGTGACAGAGTGAGACCTTGTCTTAAAACAGAGCAACAAAAAACCAAAACTCAAAGCAAAAAAAAAACCCTGACTTTACTGTATGTAAGTAATAACTTAATAAAATTGAATTTTGTTTTGAAGTATTTATTCTATGACAAACCATCAAGCCTCACTAAAAACACGTAACGCTGTCATTTCAGCAGATCCTTACCCAATTACAGCTGCAACTTAAACCATGACAGCTAAAGGTATCCGTTTAGAGGGAGCTGAATTTTTAAGTGTTTTAACATTAGTTTAACGTAGGTGTAATGGATGTCAACTTGAGTGCACTTTTAGATATTTGCCCAGAGTATTGCTTAAGGCTTCTAAAAATCTCTGCAACCAATTTTAAAAATGAGCCCTGTGGTTAAACAATGATTGTTTGTGGGTGGTGGGGAGTTTAAGGAAATTGCTTATTTTCCCTTGTTGTTTATATGCTTTTTCTTGCCCAAAGATTTGAACAGTTTTTAATGAACTCCAGACTTTATTTCTCTAAAGCTTTGTAAAGTCTGAATACATTTTCCTGCTTTCCCCTCACCCAAGCCGAGGTGACCTAGCTCCCTGGAAACCTGGTGACAAGGGTGGCGCTCTCATGATGGCATCGAGATCTACCCTATATCATAATTATCTGTGAACATGTCTTACGTTCTCTTCTGGATATTTAGCTTTTTGAAGTCAGGGGCTGTATCTAAATGATGCTCCCATTCCTAATGGTTCTGAGTATAATGCTGAATGCAAGAAAAAAATCAGCCAATCATTACTGCTAACTGATAAAACAGAATTAAGAAGTGATGTATTGTTTCATAAAGAACCTGAATAAATAAAGGGAAAACACGAACAAATACTGTTTTATTATTGTTCACGGGTAGAAGCAGAAATTAGAAGTAATGTGTTGTTTCACAGGGCACTTTAGGTCCTTGGTCTAGTCAATAGACAATCTTCCATTAACATATCAATTATTTCCAAATGAATGCTTGTGACTGAACCTGGAATTAGGGCACCTGGCCTGTAAGCCCAGCTCTATGACCAGCAAACTGTGGAAACTTGGCCAAGTCCCTGGGGCTTCTGAATATCAGTTTCCTCCTCTGGACAATGAAGGGATTGAAGTCGTTATGACATCATCACCCAAGTTCCTTCCAGTTTTAGCATCTACCAAATGTCTCCTCTTGGTGTCATCTCAGTTCCTTGGACACAGGAGACCCTCAGGAAATGCCCATGAGTTGATTGAGGGAGTCAGTTCAGTGGTTTGACTTTCACATTGTTTATTTTGCCAAATCTTTTTTACTGATAAATATAAAACTAAATCTCAGCCTAGCTCCTCTTTACATTAGCACAGATTCCAAATTGGCAGGTTCCAAATTACTGACATTTTATATCAGTTGTTTTTAATTTGGAGTATGTCACTTTTACATCTTTCATGTCTGATCCATGAGTTACAGATTTTTTTTTCCTTAGATAAAAGGGATGTTTAGAGATTGTTCTCATCCAGGATTCTAAATCTAAGGTCTCTAAACCTGAAGGCTTTACGTTCCCATGAAACCCACCCCCAAACGTAGCCCTCAGAATCCTGTCATTCATTATTGGTTTACTCAACCTTCTTTTTATTAGTAGCACTTGTCACCACTTGAAATTGTCATGTACCTTTTGTCATCAGTTCTGTGCCTGAGCTTCACACTATACGTGCACGCACGTGTGCACGCACACACACACACACACACACACACACACAAACTGTAAGTTCCAGGAGGGTAGCACTTCATTCTGTCTTACTCACCACTGCATCCCGCAGTTCACAGAACAGGGCCTGGCGCTCAGTAGATGCTCAATAAACATTTGCTGACTGAATGAATGTGTAAGCCAAGGAAGTCCCAGTTCAATACCACATTCCCCAAACTCACACATCCAATTCCAAAATCTTTTTAAACGATGTAATTTCTGGAGCTTGTAGAATCAGTAACACAAGGAGGTGGGAATATATTCCAAATATACATCAAGCTTCCTAAAACTCCTCTGTACCTTCCCATCTCTCCCACATTTCACACATCAAGGCAGAGATACCTTGAGCTGGTTTTTCTCATTCTTTCCCAAAACTCTTTATACTGCGCTCCTGTCATCCTCATTTCTTCTCTCCTCTGTGCCCCTAAATCTATTCTTTTTGTTGAGATATACTTTATGTACCTTAAAATTTAACTTTTCAAAGGCTACAAATCAGTGATTTTTAGTATAGTCACAAGATTGTACAACCATCATCAATTCCAGAATGTTTTCATCACCCCACAAAAAAAAACTGTACCTGGCCGGATACAGTGGCTCACGCTTGTAATCCCAGCACTTTAAGAGGCCAAGGCAGGCAGATCACCTGAGGTTGGGAGATTGAGACCAGCCTGACTAACATGGAGAAACCCTGTCTCTACTAAAAATACAAAATTAGTCAGGTGTTGTGGCGCATGCCTGTAATCCCAGCTACTCAGGAGGCTGAGGCAGGAGAGTTGCTTGAACCCAGGAGGTGGAGGTTGCGGTGAGCTGAAATGGCACCAAGCTGAGATCACGCCATTGCATTCCAGCCTGGGCAACAAGAGCAAAACTCCATCTCCAAAACGAAAAAAAGAAAAGAAACCCAGTCCCTCCCCATTATTTCTTTCTTCCAGCCCCTGGCAACCACTAATCTACTATCCGTCTCTATAGATTTGCCTATTCATAGCATTTTACATAAATGAAATACTGCAACCTTTTATGCCTGGCTTCTTTCCTTTAGCATCATGTTTTCAAGGTCCATTCATGTTGCAGCATGTAATATATGAGTACTTCATCCCTTTTCATGACTGAATAGGATTCCGTTGTATAGATATACCACATTTTGTTTACCCATTCATTGTCTGATGGGCATCTGAGCTGCTTCTACTTTTTGGCAATTATGAATAACATTGCTATGAATATTCACATACAAATCTTTCTGTGAATATTTCTTTTCAATTCTCTTTGGTGCATACCTATGAGTGTAATTGCTAGGTCATGCTTAGCTTTTTGAGGACTGAGAAATTATTTTTCAGAGTAGCTGAATCACTTTTACATTCCCATGTGTGAGGGGTCTAATTGTCCACGTTCTTATCAACACTTTTTATTGTTCATCCTTTTTATTCTAGCCTAGTTGATGTAAAGTGGTGTCTCATTGTGGGTTTTGATTTGCATTTCCCTAATGGTGAATGAGACTAATGAGACTGAATATCTTTTCATGAGCTTATTGGCCATTTGTCTACCTTCATTGGGGATATGTCTTTTCAAATTCTTTGCCCATTTTTAAATTCAGCAATTTGTCTTTCTATTGCTGAGTTGCTAAGAGCTCGTCACATAGTCTGGATACAAGTCCCTTGTCACATAAATGACTTGTGAATATTTTCTCCCATCCCTTGGGTTGTTTTCCACTTTTGTAATTTTGATGAAGTACATTTTATCTACCCCAGATCTATTCTTACTTTCTACATCAGCGCCCTGACCTTTCTTAGGTAAATCAATCCAGCCTCTCTTGTTACATCCAGTTCTCCTTTCTACACGTCCCTGATCTGTATAACAAAGATCCTGAGGAAAGTGGAGCAAAATATGAAAAGATAAGTAACATCTGTGACCTCCCATATTTTCATATTTTTGTTCTTTTCCGACATACAAAAATACTGTGACCACCCAATGGGTTCACCTTACTCACTGCCTAGACAAAGCCGATTCCTCAAGACAGGGGAATCGCAGCAGAGAAAGAGTAATTAATGCAGAACCAGCTGAGTGGGAGACAGGAGTTTTATTATTCCTCAAATCTTTCTCCCCCAGCATTTGGGGATCAAAGTTTTTAAAGACAATTTGGTGGGAGGGGAGGGGCAGTGAGTTGGGGAGTGCTGATTGGTTGGGTCGAAGGTGAAATCAAAGGGGCGTCTCTGTCTTCTTGTGCTGAGGCAGTTCCTGGGTGGGCAGAGCGGTGGGGGCAGGGGTAGTCACAAGATCAGATGGGCCCGTTTCTCAATCTGGGTGGTGCTGGTTGATCCGTCAAGGGTAGAGTCTGCAAAACATCCGAAGCACTGATCTTAGGAGCACTTTAGGGAGGGTCAGATTCTTGTAGCCTTCAGCTCTGTGACTACTAAACCATAATTTCTAATCTTGTGGCTAACCTTAGGTGTCTAGTCCCCAGGCAAGAAGAAAGTTTGTTATGGGAAAAGGCTGTTATTGTCTTTGTTTTAAAGTATAAACTAATTTTCTCCCAAAATTCGTTTCACCTATGCCCAGGCATGAACAAGGACAGCTTGGAGGTTAGAGGCAAGATGGAGTAGTTTAAATTTGACCACTTTCACTGCCTCAGTCATAATTTTGCAAAGGTGGTTTCAATATTTAGGCACAGTATGCATTTTTCTGAGGGTATGAGTCTATAGATTTATTTCATCAGATTTTCAAATGGGTCCTTGATGCCAACAATATTAAGAAATGTGCATGTAGCCTCATTCCCTTATTTTTCAGGAAAATGAGACCTAGAGCACTTGAGTGATTTGGCCAAGGCCACCTAGCTTGCTAGTGACAGTTCTGCAGATACTCAGTATCTTGGTCTGTTTTTGTGTTGCTGTAAAGGAATACCTGAGGCTGGATAATTTAGAAAGAAAAGAGATTGGCCTGGCATAGTGGCTCATGGCTGTAATCCCAGTACTTTGGGAGGCTGAGACAGGTGGATCACTTGAGGCCAGGAGTTCAAGACCAGCCTGGCCAACATGGTAAAACCCCATCTCGACTAAAAATACAAAAATTATCCAGGCATGGTGGCGCACACCTGTAATCCCAGCTACTTGAGTGACTGAGACATGAGAATCACTTGAATCTCAGGAGGCAGAGGTTGTAGTGAGCCAAGATCGTGTCACTGCACTCCAGCCTGGGCAAGAGCAAGACCTGTCTCAAAAGAAAAGAAAAGAAAAGAAAAGAGGTTTATTTGGCTGATGGTTCTGCCAGCTGTATAAGAAGCATGGGCATCTACTTCTGATGAGGATGTCAGGGAGCTTCTCCACTCATGGTGAAAGGTGAAGGGGAGCTGATGTATGTAGAAACCACATGGCCAGAGAGGAAGCAAGAGATGGGGAGGTGCCAGGCTCATTTTAACAACCAGGTCTGGTGAGAACAAATAGAGTGAGAACTGACTCACTCCCCGCCCACACACAGGGAGGGCAATCGTCTATTCATGAGGGATCTGACCCACGACCCAAACACCTCCCATTAGACCCCACCTACAACATTGGGAATCAAGTTTCAACATGATATTTGGAGAGATCAAACATCCAAATTATAGCACTCAGGTTTCCTTATCTTCCTCCCCGACTCACCATCACACCATCCCACTGTACCATAATGCCTATAGAATTTCTACATTGCAGGTAAATTTCTCTTGGAGTAGCACATGAATCCAATACCAATATTTTATCAAATATTTAGTTTTCAGAGACTAAGACCAGGCAGAATTGACTCAGAAGGCTGTGCGGGAGCTGGAGAACAAGGTGAGTCTTGGTGAGAAGCAGAAGCATTGGTCCTGAGGCTTTTCTGCAGAAGCTGCAAGCCAGTGGCCTGGCATGGTGGCTCATACCAGTAATCCTAGCACTTTGGGAGGCTGAGATGGGCAAGCCACTTGAGCCCAGGAGTTCAAGACCAGCCAGAGAAACATGGTGAAACCCCAACTCTATGCAAAATATCAAAAATTAGCCAGCTGTGGTGCATGTATCTGTGATGTCCCAGCTACCTAGGAGGCCGAGGTGGGAGGATCACTTGAGCCTGGGATGTCAAGGCTGCAGTGAGCTGTGATCACGCCACTGCACTCCAACCTGGGCAACAGAGTGAAACCCTATATCAAGAAGAAGAAGAAGAAGAAGAAGAAGAAGAAGAAGAAGAAGAAGAAGAAGAAGAAGAAGAAGAAGAAGAAAAAGAAGAAGAAAGAAGAATAAGAAGAGGAAGAAGAAGAAGAACAAGGAGGAGGAGGAGGAGGAGGAAGAGGAAGAAAGAAGAAGGAGAAGGAGAAGGAGGAGAAGGAGAAGGAAGAAGAAGAAGAAGAAGAAGAAGAAGAAGAAGAAGAAGAAGAAGAAGAAGAAGAAGAAGAGAATAAGAAGCAGCAGCAGCTGCAGCTGCTGCTGCAATCCTGATGGAGCCCAAATTAAAAAGTCACAAAATGAAGAGAAGGGGAGGGGGTGGGGAAGATACATCACTACCTGGTCTGGGCTCGGTTGGAAACAAACTGCAGATTTAAATCAAAGAAGGTGCACATGGTGAGGAATAGATGAGGAATCAAGGCAATTAACACTTACTTAGCAAAGTGAGGAACAAGAAAGATAGTACAACTGACAATCCTAAGTGACCCCTTTTCCCATTCTAAATAATTGAAGAATTTCTTCAGGTGCTGCAGTGAAAGACTAAACTTTAGGTCCAGGCACGGTGGCTCATGCCTGTAATCCCAGCACTTTGGGAGGCTGAGGTGGGCGGATCACATGAGGTCAGGAGTTTGAGACCTGCCTGGTCAACACGGTGAAACCCCGTCTCTACCAAAAATACAAAAATTAGTCAGGCTTGGTGGCATGTGCCGAGCCACTTGGGAGGCTGAGGCAGGAGAACAGCTTGAACCTGGGAGGCGGAGTTTGCAGTGAGTTGATATCATAGCACCATACTCCAGCCTGGGAGACAGAGGTAAAGTCCATTTCAGAAAAGCAAAAGGAAGAAAGACGAAAGAAAGAAAGAAGAAAAGAAAGAAAGAAAGAAGAAGGAAGGAAGGAAGGAATGAAAAGGAAGGAAGGAAGGAAGGAAGGAAGGAAGGAAGGAAGGAAGGAAGGAAGGAAGGAAGGAAGGAAGGAGGGAGGAAAGAAAGAAAGAAACTTTCTGGCCATGTTTTTACTTTTTTTTTTTTTGCTGTTAGTAAAGCAATTTCTAAATGCTTACTCGGGCTTCAAGGTTAATATTTTGGCCAAAAAGTCTGTCTAGTGTAGTAATATGGTAGCAGTGTTTATTTCCTGGCGCTGGTAATGGTACTACTTATGTACAATGTTGACGTAGGAAAATTGAGTGAAGGGTATGTGGGAATTCTGTACTTTTTTTTTTTACAACTTTCCTGTAAGTCTAAAATTATATCAACGCAGAAAGTCAAAAATTAAAGAGAAAAAAACTACAGCTGCATTTTTAAATTTTTTGCATTTCCAGAAATTTATGTTTTAGCAATATTTTCTTTATGAAATCATAATGCAAAATAGTAATCAATAAACAACCAAACATAGCAAGCTTTATTGAACTTGTATATTTATTTTATTTTATATTTGGAGTAGATGTTATATTTTTAACATTCAAAATTTAAATATTAAAGAGTTGAAGTGAAAAGTTTTCCTCCACTTTTAGCCACCACTCATATACACACGCGTGCATATACCAACATTTTTTTTTTAACACAGAGTCTCGCTCTGTCACCCAGGCTGGAGAGCAATGGTGCGATCTTGGCTCATTGTAACCTCCACCTCCCGAGTTCAAGCAATTCTCCTACCTCAGCCTCCCGAGTAGCTGGGATTACAGGCACCCCCAACCATGCCTGGCTAATTTTTGCATTTTTAGTAGAGACAGGGTTTCACCATATTGGCCAGGCTGGTCAGCCTCAGCCTCCCAAAGTGCTGGTATTACAGGCATGAGCCACCTTGCCTGGCAAATACCAACTTTTATACAAGTGGTTGTGAACTCATAAACAATTCTATAATATTTTGAAGTTAATTTTAAGGAAACAAAAGATGTGACAATAAAGGCATCATCTTTGCTAACCCCATTCATACAACAGAACATTTCTTATTTATTTATTTACTTTAGACAGAGTCTCACTCTATCACCCAGGCTGGAGTTCAGCGGTGCGATCTCGACTCACTGCAACCTCTGCCCCAGGTTCAAGCGATTCTCCTGCCTCAGCCTCTCGAGTAGCTGGGATTACAGGCGCCCCCCACCATGCCTGGCTAATTTTTGTATTTTTGGTGTAGGTGGGGTTTCACCATGTTAGCCGGGCTGGTCGAACTCCTGCTCTCAAGTGATCCACTCCCCTCAGCCTCCCAAAGTGCTGGGATTATAGGTGTGAGCGACTGTGCCCAGCTTATTATTATTATCATTGAACAGGGCGGGTCTCAGTCTGTCACACAGGCTGGAGTGCAGTGGTGCAATCAGGTCGCTGTAACCTCAAACTCCTGGGCTCAGCCAGGGGCAGTAGCTCATGCCTACACTTGATTACAGCACTTTGGGAAACTAAGGCAGGAGGTTACTTGAGACCAAGAGTTTGAGACTAGCCTGAGCAACATGGTGAGATTCTGTCTCTACAAACAATAAAACAATGAGCCGAGCGTAGTGGCACATACCTGTGGTCCCAGCTACTCTGGAGGCTGAGGCAGGAGGATTGCTTGAGCCCAGGAGGTCACGAAGTAGATGCTACAGTGAGCCATGATCGTGTCACTGCACTCCAGCCTGTGCAACAGAGAACCTGTTTCAAAAAAAAAAAAAAAAGATGACCAATCTCGTGTACCTCCTTCCACGTTCTCCCTCCACCTTTCATTCTGAAGCTTCTAACATTCGATGATTTCAAATTTTGTGCCTAATGTAGTCACATGTCAATATTATAGCAATTGCTAGTATGCCTCTTGGCAGAAGAGAGGAAAAGCAATTGCTCCGCCCTCAGGACCGCCCTCAGAGCAGCTGATGCCATCCTGCAGCGGAGTCCGATGGCATCAGGACACACACAGTCAGGGCAGATGAGCTGGTGGTGGACTATTCACAGAGGCTAAGAAGTATAACACGGGAAATAAGATCCTTCTTTGCCATTTAGACTCTGAAAGCAGTGGTCGGTGGCATTCTCCCGCTACCCACCAAACACGCCACTTCCTTTTCTTCCCTCCAGCCTCAGACTTCCTTTTTCTCTTGCTCTCGCACACACACCATGCGGCGTCACAGGAAGGGCGTGGACTTGGGAACCAGGTTGGCCCATGTGTACACCGAATGGCTCACCTCCTACCTGTGGACCATGAAGTTCATGCCAAGCTCTCAGCATGTCACTCCGCAGCTGCAAAACGAGCGTAAGAAGCCCTCCTCAAGCTTCTACTCCTCAACCTTCTGTGACAACTACTTCTCACGCTTCTATGAAAAAGAAGAGCCCACATGAGAAAGGAATTTGTCTGGGAGCCACCAGCCACCAGCCACCCACTGAAGTTGAATAAGTGTTAGCTCTCTACTCTGGATTCTTCTATTTCTCTCTCTCTCTTTTTTTTTTTTTTTTTTTTTTTTTTTGTCTTCATTTCACCCTGAAAGCCTTTGGGTTCGGGAGATCTGTATTCTCCTTTCCCTAAACTCTGTCATGCAGAACTATGGAGTGGGTGGAGGAAAGAAAAGGCGGGAGAGCAGCGAAGTCCTCCAGGCTTTTAAAAGTCTCTCCTTTCCTTCCTCTCTTTTTTCTCTTCCTCAACCTGTTATCCCATATTTCTTTTATTGGTTTTCCTTCCCACTGGCCTCTCCCATGTGCTACATCTCATCCTTTCCTTCACTTTATTTATGACATGACAACTGTTGTGGATTCCTCATCAGAAAGGACAGGCGAATGAGACAAGACCTTGCCTGACAATTGTATCAACAAAGCCTATGGGGGAATAAGAATGAGGACTGCTAAATAGACTCCATAGACAGCCCACACATAGATACATATTTATGATACATGTGGAGTTACCCATCATCCTGTTTAGTAACCTTTATGCTGATTATACATTAAGTCCAGAAAAGTGTGCTCTCCTATCTTGGACAGCCTTCTAGTGTCACAGTGCCAGCTGCAAACTTGGGGTCAGGTCAGCAGGTCAGCAGAAGACCAGGAAGTGCAAACAGACGGCCTCCATCTATCACTGCCCCAAGTTCTAGATGGCACACAGACTTAAAAAAAAAAAATTCTTATAAAAGTCCTCATTTCTAGTGTTTATTAAAAAATGAGGGTGGGAGGCGGGAGAGAAGCAGAAAAGATAACTATTGGATATTGGGCTTAATTCCTGGCTGATGAAATAATCTGTACGACAAACCCACATGTACCCCCAAACCTAAAATAAAAGTTGTTTTTAAGGCTGGGTGCGGTGGCTCACGCCTGTAATCCCAGTACTTTGGGAGGCTGAGGCAGGCAGATCACTTGAGGTCAGGAGTTTGAAATCAGCCTGGCCAACATGAAGACACCCTGTTTCTACTAAAAAATACAAAAATTAGCTGGGCGTTATGGCGGGCACCTATAATCCCAGATACCCAGGAGGCTGAGGCAGGAGAATTGCTTGAACCCAGGAGGCAGAGGTTGCAGTGAGCTAAGATGGTGCCACTGCACTCCAGCCTGAGTGACAGAGTGAGACTCCATCTCAAAAAAAAAGTTTTGAAGTTTGTTTGCTTTTTTTTTTTAAAGTAAGCCAAGTATGGTGGCTCATGCCTGTAATCCCAGCACTTTGGGAGGCCAAGACGGGCAGATCACAAGGTCAGGAGTTTGAACCAGCCTGGCCAACATGGTGAAACCCCGTCTCTACTAAAAATACAAAAAAATTAGCCAAGCATGGGAAATCCCAGCTACTTGGGAGACTGAGGCAGGAGAATCACTTGAACCAGGGAGGTGGAGATTGCAGTGAGCCGAGATTGCACCACTGCACTCCAGCATGGGCCACAGAGTGAGACTCTGTCTCAAAAAAAATAAAAGTAAAATGAGAAGGCCTGGTAACACTGGGGCTCACATTTCTGTATGGCAACAACTGTCAGGAGAGGAGCTGTGAGTGTGCCTGTTTAGAAAGGGCTCACGCTCTCTGCTTCACCCCAATCCCTCCTACTCCCTAAAGCAGATCATTTGGCTAGTTTCAGTTACTGGCCTGGTTTTCTGAAAGCATTTGGGTTCAGGAGATCTGTATTCTCCTTTCCCTAAACTCTGTCACGCGGAACTATGGGGGAGGCGGAGGAAAGAAAAGATAGGAGAGCAGCAAAGTCCTCCAGGCTTTTAAAAAAATCATTCTACTATAAGGACACATGCACACGAATGTTCATTGCAGCACAGTTTACAATAGCAAAGACCTGAAACCAACCCAAATGCCCATTGATGATAGACTGGACAGGGAAAATGTGGCACATATACACCATGGAATATTATGCAGCCATCAAAAACGATGAATTCGCATCCTTTGTAGGGACATGGATGAAGCTGGAAACCATCATTCTCAGCAAACTGACACAAGAACAGAAAATCAAACACGGCATATTCTCACTCATAGGCGGGTGTTGAACAATGCGAACACATGGACACAGGGAGGGGAGCATCTCACACGGGTCTGTCGGGGGGAAAAAGGGGAGGGACAGC